>BHFT01008480.1:0-10250 GCA_004320025.1 Laticauda laticaudata
GTGCCCATCTAATGCGGGATAGCAGATACCGCAAGTAAAGTGAAATAAAATGAAATAAAGCTGTCTTCTGACAATAATAAATAAGTGTGTGGAGAGAAAAGAATAGAATAAAGAAAAATATTGTAAAAACTAGATTTAAAAAATACAGTGGAAGAGCAGAAAGTGCTAAAGAAAAACTGCTACAGCTCCAATAAAAAAAATGAGATCAGAAGGCAATTTGAAAGCACCCACAACTTCTTACTTATTGCTGGAAACAGCATCACTAACCAACATATATGGACTTATTTCCATTCTAAATGCCAAGTGCTGTGACTTCCAATCTTCCACATATATGCAGAAGCCATAAATCAACTTCTGTCAGTCAAGATTCTTGACTGAATTCAACTACCCCACTCATGCTAAGTGAAAAAACATCCTTTCAAAGCTGCTTAAAATTTGTTTTTGTAACTTCGTCATCTAGCTTCTAATGGCTAGCATAAAACATGAGCTAAGTTATATCAGTGAAAAACTAAACTGGTTCCAAATAACATCCGTTCAAAGTTCACTTAGCTTTGAGCACAGATGGTAATGACTGGCCCAAAGACTGCTTAACTTTCTCAATTCCAGGTGCAGAAGTGGTATTCAGCAGATTTTGTCTAGTTCTGGAGAACTGGTAGTGGAAATTTTGAGTAGTTCGGAGAATTGGCAAATACCACCTCTGACTGGCCCCGCCCCCATCTATTCTATGCCTCCCGAATCCCAGCTGACCGGCTGGGTCTTCTTTTGTTGCCCTGTACAGAAGAATGGACCTGGAAAGCAGATTAAAGGGGAAGGTGGGGAAGGAATAGAGGTTTTACAATATTCTTCCCCTGCCATGCCCACCAAGCCATGCCCACAGAACTGGTACTAAAAAAAAATTGAATCCCACCGCTGTCCTGATGCCCTTCCCAAATGAACCTTGTTTACTCTTTTGTACAAATGGTGAAAGAAATTACCCATCAAAGAATAGAGGATTTTAAAAGCCTATGAAAACTACATTCTGAACTATATAGCATTGTTTAAAATAATCCTGTCTGTCTAAACAGTGAAACAGAAACTTCTATGAAACAGTCTTTAGAACTTCACATTATAAATGATACAGTTCCTACAGTCTTGTGTTAATAAATGAAATCAATTCAACCTCATTCTTTTTCTGTTTTGTCCAGTCCATTCTTTCTCATAGACCCGAATTACAGGATCCATCATCCCACAAACAGTCCCTTCGAGGTTATCAAAGAATATCTTCTGCTAATTGTATTCCTGCAGCTGTTCTGGATGGGTGCCTAGCAATAAATCAGCCAAGAGATAATTACTTTATAACCCTTTCAAACTTCACAATGCATGGATGAATCTAATGTATCAGCATTAGAGACCAACTCAACTACCATGTCCCCATATCCAAATGAACAGGTTATTGCCAGATTCAGTCTTGAGTTCTGTTCAGAGAAAAGTAAGGTCCCCTTTCAACCTAAAGACTTGTGGTTTTGGTCACACTGTACAGTTGATCTCCTGAAATAGACCCACCTGGTCTCCAAATGAAATGACCTCACTTTCACTTGTTTATTAGAGTAGCATGATATTATTTAGTCTGTATTTCTAAATTACACACCAACAACAGCTATTGAAAGCTAACGAAAGCATGGTAGAATAAATAGTCTTATATACTTGGAAAAGTTTGTTTGATTTAAATATCTTACTAGTGTTAGGGAAGAAAAAGACTGACTATTCAGAAATAACACTAGATTATTATATGTACAAATATAATTAGCATTCTACATATATATGTTGCTTAAGATACTTCTTGCTTAACAACCAGACACTTGGTGAACACTCAAAGTTATGCTTGATTACCCAAAAACATGTGCCATTTTTAAGATTTCACCTCAAATCTTGTCCTAGCACCTGTTGTTGCATTCAGATTTTAAAAAATTAGATCTACTGGCCATCTGCATCCTGACCCCCACATCAGGCTTTTTCCCCCCGGGAGCTGATATAGTTAAATTTTAGAAACAGTAATAAGCAACATTTTGAGAATGAAATTCCAACCCAAATCTCATCCCAGGGTCTGTTTTTGTGTTCAATTTGTGTTTTGTGTTAATTTTCTTCCCCAGACACCCAAAGTGCTCAGTTTTTAAAAACAGCATGTAGCACCATTTTAAAGCATGAAATTCCACCCCAAATCCATTTTTGCATTTGGGTTGAAAAAAAATTAGGCCTACTAAGCACCCACCTTCCTGACCTGTTGTAAATATTTTTCTGTTGTAAATATTTTGAATGTTTGTCATTACCGGAAGAACAAGTTTTGTACTTGTTTAACATTTTCTGGCTTTATATAATTTGATAACTTTTTTTGTGATCATTTCATTCCCCACTCAAGAAAATCAGCTATCATTTAGTTCCATTTTTGGCATTTTATTTTATGATAACCCTGCACATACCCACATATGCCTTTCTTATGCATGTGCCTGAGATGAAGTAAGCATACATCAGTGAACAGATTGCACGAATTTTCTTCCCCAGGCATCCAAAAAGCTTGATTTTTAAAAACAGCAAGCAGCACCATTTTTAAGCATGAAATTCCAAGCAGCCACCAATGTTTTAAAGTCATGAAAAGTTCCACCTTCCTAACTTTCATCTAACATGCCAATTTTTGCAATTTGGTTGAAAAAAAATTCACAGTCTTGGACACGAAAAACGTAAACTAGTCCTGTCAGAATGGCCTTGCCTTGACATACATCCATCATGCCTTGAGAATTAGGCTCAATCTCAAGGAGGGGCTTCGGAAATCGCAACCTCCAAATGTGGGATGCCATGATCCAAACCCCTGCCCAATCGACAAGCCAGATGTGCCCTACTTCATGTGGGATTAGCGCCTTCATCCCTCAGACCTACCTAAATGACGCCGCTACACTCCAAATACCTCACTCCGTGAAGGTAGAGGATCTCAATACTACAGGCTGTCCAGGGCAAGGTGGGTGTGTGAGATACGCCTTTGCATCCTGGCAACAGTGTCCAGGTACTTCTTCACGCACCAAAGGCAGCCTCGCCCAGAGACCGTGAGGAGCGGATCAAGTGGACAGCTTGCTGCATCCTGCCACAAATCTCATGTGCACCCGCTAACCCAGTCTTGAGAACAGGGCTCGTCGGACCTCCAAAGGCAATGCGGGAATGAGCCTGGACTGGAGTCAAGTTAGGCGAACTCTTACGGAAAGCACACTCGAGCGATGTGCAAAGGCCGCAAACAGAGCCTCAGCTGTGAAGGATATGGAACATGCGCAACCTCCTGAAACACTGGTGCATACTCCCCAGCAGGAGCAATGAGAGTGGCAAGAACCAGGATGATAGGAATGCTTTAATGGACTGCTCCTTCACCTGTCTTCATCACACTGATGCAGATTGGGCCATCTCCATGTTGGTTGATTCCTACTAATGAACGTAGGGGCCTTTTAAATAAATGAGTTGTGTTTATGTTCAAATGTGTGGATCAAGCTGCTATCATTGTTACTGATAATAAAAGGGCCAAAGGTTGTGGCAGCTGGGAGGTTGGACCATACCAGTCCCACCTTGCTGCACCTGGAGGTTTATCTATCCCAGCTAATTACCCATCCAAGGCTATGCCACCTTGCTCGTGCACCTGCTGCTATCTAACCCATTCCCCAGACACAGTCATGGGCTAAGGGGCTGTAAACCATTTCTAAAGGGAGTTTCCACCCGCACGACTTTATTAGAAACAAAAGGAAGAGTGAAGCAAGCCGTATGACTATCAAAATATAGACTTTATTTAAGCAACAACCATAAAACCAAAAATGAGTTTCTCGCACTCCTCATTGTGCTCCAAGTCTCAGGGTGAAGGGTCCAGGTGCTGTCGGGGTGGCGTTGCTGTGTTGACGTGCTTGTCATCCAGCTCCTCGCATAAAGCAGGAAGCAGCAGAAGCCCCTACCTCCAGAAGAGCGAGGGTCCCCGGGTGCTGCAGAAGGCCCCAGCAAGACCAAGGTAGGAAGGGGCCAAGGGGGCGGGATGGTAGGCCCTTCCCTCTTGCAAAGGGGCTGGAAGCAGACTGGTCGTGAGGGGGCTGTGCTGGTCCTCCAGCATGGTGATGTGGGGTTGCTGGCGTGGCAGCGGCTGAGCAGGGACATAGGCTGACAGGGGGCATGGCATCAGGCTGGCAGTGACGCGTCAGGCACCAAGGCTGGCCAGCAGCGGGCAGGCACTGGCTGGCGAGGCTAAGGCGGCATGCAAATGGCCTGGGCAGGATGGACGATCCAGAAGGTCTGGCAGGAAGGTGGACCCGAGGACGGAAGGCCCAGACGGCACAAGGTGGCAGGAAGGTCTGGCCACCGAAGGCTGTTCAGGAAGGCGTGTCAGAGAGCGCAGAGCCTGCAGCAGGGGCATCGCCACGCACACCAAGGCTGGCAAGGCAGGCAATGAAACCAAGAACTGGCAGGCAGGCAGACACCAAGGCTGGCAGGAGACTGGCTGGCAGCAAGGCATTGCAGCAGACATGCATGGCCAGGGACATGGCAAGCAGTCGATGTGTCTGGAAGCGGTCTTTCCTCTGAATGGCAACTGCTTTCGCGAGCTGCTTCGCTTATACCACGGGGCTGACGCAATTCATCCTCCCCACATCGCAACTTAAACGCTCGGCATCCGTAGGCTTCCCGCTTTGGCACGCGCTGTGAATGGCCGCTCTGCGATCCGGCTTCATCCGTTGTGCATCCGCTCTGTATCCGTGTGATCGTTCCGCATCCACGTTTGGCGTGTAGTTCGAAGGTCCCCCGGAAGCCTAGTGGAATGTGCCATCCGCTCCCATCCACTTCTATCTGCTGGGCTTTCTTTCTGCATCTCGTTTTTCAATCGCCCTGCCGTCCTTCCCCGCATGCCGTGTTTATCCGCTCCGGTTATGCAAATTTTTCGCCCTTCTGGAGAGCGGATAACAACGGATTGGAAACATTTTTCGGATAACAACGGATGGAACATTTTTCTCGTCCGTTGTGTCTGTTTTGCATCCATTGGGCAGTGTGACAGGGCCTTAAGCCATAGAAGTCTTACTTTAAATCAACTGAAGTGTGATTAGCAACATTGCAACAACCAGATATATTGATTTATATTTATCAGCCAATTAATCTCCTTTCTTAGGGAAGCTGCTGCTGCTGCTTCTTCTTCTTCTTCTTCTTCTTCTTCTTCTTCTTCTTCTTCTTCTTCTTCTTCTTCTTCTTCTTCTTCTTCTTCTTCTTCTTCTTCTTNCTCCTCCTCCTCCTCCTCCTCCTCCTCCTCCTCCTCGTCTTCCTCCTCTTCCTCCTCCTTCTCCTTTCCCCACTCCCTCTCCTTTCCTCCCTCCTCCTCCCCCACGAACCATAAAGTTGATGGTATAATATATATTACTTACTCAAATTTGTTTAAAGTAGCAAAAAGGAAAAGAAAAAAGATGTTACTGAATTCAAATTCTAATAAAGTCTGTTGAGTGTTTGTAGAGAATTGTAGATGCTTGTCATCATCTTTATCTCCTCTTATCAAAAAAAGAAAAAAGGACTGAAAAACTAGGCATGCACCATTCAGTGAAATCACTCTGTCACTAAAACTGTTCAGTACATGATTAAAAAGTGAAAATTTTCAAAAGTGCATCTTCCTATTCCTTCAGATAATTACCACCTTTATTCAAGTATAAAGTAGTTTTATAAGATATTTTCTCACTGAAAGCCCTGGCAAAATTTCAGAAGAGGATGAGTAGCAGACTGAAGTAGAGCTTCACCAAAACTTCACGGAGTGAATTATGTGGTTCTGGTTTTAAAATTAATCCGAATGGTCTCCATTGCTTCCTTCCTTTTCTCTTTTTCTTTTCTTTCAGAGGGGGATTAGCTACCATTACTTCTGCAAACCTGATTAATGGATAATTTGCATTTCTGCACTATGGGAGGACTCCAGTTGATATCATATTTTGCTCCTTGGAAGTATTTCATCAGAGAACTAACAACAAAGTACACAGATAAGTTTTATAAAATGGCCTTCAAATGACAAAAATGAACTATAGAGCTCTGTTTGTAATTCTCTGTCTGCATTTCTGTTCTATTGTGTTGTACTTGGAAGCTGTGGAAGCCATCAGGATTTGACTCTTGGCAGGGAATTTTTCTAGTTTTGCACATGGCTCCATTGTTTTCTCTGGATGTGCACCAGGCCTAAACAAAGGAATTTGGGGGGGAAACTATATTTTACACACTGCCTGGTGAGAGCAGAAGTTTTGTCTGGCAGCATGGCTCCCTTTTAAAATACAGAGGTCAACTCACTGATTTCCTGTGGGAAGCTAAACTGTTGATGAACCTGGATCAGGGAAATCCACGTCTACAAAAGATGTAAACTTATTTCTGCACCCTTAGTGCTATACCCAAGGCATTTCTTCAAGGCACGGATGTAGTATTAAGTAAGAAGCATTTTGAAATAATTGAACTGTCATGCATTTTCCTTGGAGACATTCTGGTTTCCATAGAGTTATTTCTCATAGCACTAGAGTTCCAGACTTTTGGAAATAAAAGGTAAATTAGCAGTTAAGCAAACCAAGCTGCACTTATACATATTATAATTAATATTAATGTCCTTAAAAGACAGGGCTAGGAAGCCCAATAGAATGTATATCCATTTTGATTGAGCGTTGAGATTTTCTAAATATTTTCTAAATATTTCTCCTTCATGTTTCTAAAGAATAACTCTCAGCATTCACCATTATCTGTGAGATTGACTGAGTTGCTGGGCATGATCATTCAATAAATCTATGAAACCATGTTATCTTCATCACGCCTATCAGTTTCTTTTGTGCTTGTAGAATTTGTAGAGTTCTTCTGAATCTGGATTTAGATTTTTCATTACTTCATTCATTTCTAACTAGTTTAAAAATGACATTTATTTATTAATTGTCACTTCATTTCATGTTCTTCATCATACATTTATTTTTTTAATGTTCCCTTTGGTGGCAGCAGTAACGCCATCTTCACAACTGAATTTCAAAGACACCTCCTTATACCCCCAAGTTTATTTTTTTCACAAATTTGTAGATTTCAAATATTTCCAAAAGCTATTATATTTAGGCAGCTGCCACAAATAATAACAATAAAAGTCTGAAGCTTTTATTTTAGGAAAATGAAGTGCAGCTGAGAACAACTGCTGTGCTGAGGCTGCTGAAGAAAAATAAGTTCTTCCCCCTCAATGGCTACAAATAAAATACTGAAACAGAAGTGCTTGTGTGTGCCATTTTTAATGTTGTATTTTTATGAAAAGAATGCATAGCACTTATCTCAATGTAGGAAGAAAAGCGCTTGAGTGCTGGGGTTTAAAACACCAGCTTGCCACTTTAATGGTAAGTAGAGATCTGTAGAATGTATCATGTATAAAGTGTAATCTGACTCATTTTTATCTTTAATTAATATGGATAATTATTCTAAAATGTTATGATCTTAATTTATCTAACTGAAGAAGAATCTCCTGTCATAATAATCATGTCTAATTAACTATAATACACTGAGTTGACCATTATATCATCATAACTGTTGTGTTGAGAAGGGATGGAGTTCTATATTGCCAGCAGGACTGTCTTCTTATAAATAATGAGTTTTTCACTTAAAAATAACCAGCAAGTCACAGCTGTTTTAAATGATTGCTTTGTATGTATACATATATATCAGACAACTCTTTCATCATCATTATCAAAACCAATAGGCATGAGGTTGAGGAATATTGTTTAAAAGAATGTTAAATGATCTATGAAGGCAAATTATTTGGTTGCTGGATTTTAATGATCCTCAGATTCTGGCATTACGATATCAAGCTATATCACTGAATATAAATAGATTGTTATATTTAGATTCTATCCAATTTACAGACAACATTAAATTGTGGGTCCTTTCAGACATCAACAACTATATATATGGTTTTATCGAGACTACAGATGGAAAATCATTGTGCTGTGAGGGAGGAGACCTGTTTATAGGAAATGATTCACATGGATAGGTAACTACAAACTCTTATAGAAGCAAGGATTCTATAAAAGGTATGGAATTTGTATTTCAGGAAAACTTATATTTCGTACAATTGTACTTAGGCTGCTAAGTAAATGTGCAGAGACCTCTTTTGGATCAATGTAGTTCTTGGACATTGTTATCAAATTCTTTAATTGCTTCTAATAAAGTTCTGAATAAAAATATGATCCTTCAGGGATGTGTAGATATCTAAAACAGAAACTTATTCAGAGGTTGGGCATACATATGAAAAAGGAGAGCAAAAAGAATTATCAAATAATCTGGATGTTAATATTAAACTTTACACTAAGATGCTAACAGACAAGATGGAGGACTGGGTAGAGACTAATGAAATGATATATAATGAATAAATGGGTTTCAGAAATGGGTTTCACACACTTGATACTTTCTTACATCTCTAAATTCTTGAAAAGTATCAGGATATGCACAAGGAAATATGGTTGCATTTGAAGAAAGACCATTGGAAACATATAATCCCAAATTGAAAATTTTTTTTTAAAGTTTGACAAAATGATAATGGTTGTGAAAATATCCAGATACAAATAAGTGTTGATAAACCAAATTCACAAAAGAAATTTGATTTGAAAGTAGCAGGTTCAGTGGAGACTGAAAGAAATATGGACCTTAGAGTTAGAATAAACTGAATGGATTAGACATGCCTTCTTAAACACCAAGCCTGCCTTCCTTTACAATGCCACAGAACTGACCAAGTAGATAAGTGATGAATTGATTTCCCCTAAAAGGATTGAAGAAGATTGAGGAATTGATTCATCGTGCTTAATTGGAAAAACATTTCATCTGGACTCTTTTGGGAAGATAAATTGACTTTGGAGAATGGACTTATTATATTTAACCAGAAACCAAACCTATATGAGAAGATATTAGGAAACAAACATGAATATTTAATCCAGGATGAATCAGTGTTAACTGTTGGGATGATTTGGGATAGATAAGAGCCATGATACACTTTCTATTAATTTATTACAAGAATAGAGGATTTTAACCTCTTGTTTTTCTTTTGTTGTTTCATCTGTTAACTATTTTGTAATTAATATAGTTGATATATGACAAGTTAATAATCTTCAAATAGAATTAGCAGTTTAAAATTTTTGGGGAGCCTACATCACAAGGGTTGGGAAGCTAATACCAGTGCAATACATTTAGCAGTATTCAATTAGGGAAATGATATGTGCATATATGTTAGTGTTTTTAAATGCACATTTTAGTATATATGTTAGTATTTTTAATGCACCTTTTTGATGTCTTTGTTCTGTATAATTTTTTCTTTGTTTTTTTCCTTTATTTTTATTTGTTGGAGTTCTGTATTTCAATTTTTTTAATAAAATAAAAGTAGAAAAAATAAATAAGAGTTACATAGGTGACTTCAATTGCTGTATTTTAAATGTATCCAATTAAGATTAAAACAGTTTTGATGTTACAGTAGCTCTAGTAACTTTTATCATATTTTTACTGGCTAGATTTGAATAATGAGGATTTGGGGAGTTATTTAATGAAATGTAAACTTTTAAAAAAAGAAATTTAAGTGGATTCATTAATCAGGTTTGTAATAGATAGATCGTTATTTCTGGTTAACAATTAATAGACTTTTGCTGATTAGGGGGGATGATGAGGTTTTAATGATTTATTTGTAAAGAATGAAGTGATATGGATTATTGTATTTTAAGAGATGGTGATAAAGTTACCATCTGTTGGTAAAGTTGTTTATATTTCCTGGGATAAGTACTTATAGTTTTATTTTTTTTTCTTTTCACTCTTTAGATGTTTAAATGTTTTGCTTTGCACTTTTTCTTTTTAGGTTTTAGTTATATTTATACAATATAATCATTAATAAAAATTACTATAAAACAATAGAAAATTATTCTACTCTGATAAATGGTACAAAATTAACTATATAAAAATAAAAGTAATGTTTATTGGCACATGAACAGATGGTTTATGGAACACATACCTCCACTTACGTCTGACCCTGTAGGTTA
This sequence comes from Laticauda laticaudata, assembly GCA_004320025.1. Taxonomy (NCBI): domain Eukaryota; kingdom Metazoa; phylum Chordata; class Lepidosauria; order Squamata; family Elapidae; genus Laticauda; species Laticauda laticaudata. Next base: position 10,041 of record BHFT01008480.1, read on the forward strand.
GCATCAGGGGTGGGATTCAAATTTTTTAACAACTGGTTCTGTGGGCGTGGCTTAGTTGGTGGGCCTGGCTTGGTGGTCATGTTATTGGCTGGGCATGGTCAACTCAATATCACTCACATCGGGGAACTTACCAAATTTGCAGATGATACTAAGCTAGCAGGAATAGTTAACACCCAAGAAGATAGGCTCAAGATCCAGATGGATCTTGAC
>BHFT01008481.1:0-29187 GCA_004320025.1 Laticauda laticaudata
AGCATTTTCCAACGGATGGCAAGCTTTTTTTAACATTTTACATCCTCTTTGCATCCATAAGTGCAGTGGAACCGGGCCTTAAGAGAGGTTGGGGGCAGGGGGTAGAAAAAAACCCAGGCTGTAGTTACTGCATGATTGAATTTCAACTACCTTTTAAAATGTGTGTTGCATGTAAGAAAGAGGCAGAGCTTCTGTTGTGGTGATGGCTGTCATTTGATTTGAGCCCCTGAAAGATAAAATCAACTCTATTATTAGATGATACTTGAAAGAAAGCCTTGAGGCAAAGTACTTTTTCATTTATGAAAGACAAAACCTAGTAACTATAGTAAATACTCATGTGATCTTGAAATAATTGATTCAAATATCTCAAGTAAAAACAGATTACAGATTTGGGAGATCCAAGATTACAAAGAGGAATAGAAAAATTAGTATGGAACTGTCTGATCATGCCTGCATTGCCAATATACAGCACTTAATTTCTTTGTCTAGACTTAGCTTTCTCTTGGTTAATTCCAGGCAGATTCAAGGACACAGCTTAGAAGAAATCCAATAATAGTTATGTAGAATGAAAACGTATTTGTAACAAAACAGTTTTAAAACTTTGCACCTTTTTCCTTGACCTCTGTGATTTAATGGATTGAGAGCCTCATGCTTTGGGGAAATAATAGCACTTAAAACCTGTGTTATAACAAATCAACCTGGTTTCAGGTTGTTTGCTCTTTGCTAGATGTAAGAACTACATAGTAGACAGCAGAGGTGGTATTCAGTAGGTTCTGACCAGTTCTGGAGAACCAGTAATGGAAATTTTGAATAGTTCAGAGAACTGGAAAATGCCATATCTGACTGGAGATTTTACAATATCCTTCCCCTGCCATGCCCACCAAGCCATGCCCACAGAACTGGTAGTAAAAAAAATTGAATCCCACCATTGGTAGAGAGATGTAATGGAATATGTAAATGGCATAAGGAAAGAGAGAAGGAGCTGCTTCCTATGAATCAGACAAGAAGGCAAGAACTCCCAGTTCATTAGGAGTCAGAGAAAGAAACATAGGAAAGACATCCCTAATGGTTCATGTGATTAAAACAGAGTTGCAAGATTCTGTTAAAGAAACTTCACAATAAGACAGAATTATTTCATTTTCTTGGTGTAGTTATCTGGTAGGACTTACAACAGTGAAGAAGACTGTTGGCATATATAGTTAGCTGCTCTTTTCTTATTCTATATCCCATCCTTGACTCTATTTCATTTTAGTTGCACTCTCAATATATTGTTTGCAATAACACAGCTTCGTAGCTTCATTGAGGGTATTCTAGTGATATATCTATTATAATTGCTGTGTAGATATTCTGTGAAGATAGAGGGGTTTCCACAAAAACCTAAGGCTGAAAGATCTCAGGAATAAGATTGTACTTTTGTTTTCCAGGCCTTTGAAAATCAATCCTCTTTGCATTGGGCTCAATCCCGTAAATATAATTTAACTACAGAATTAAAATGCCTTGGTCACACATTTTAAGTACAGAAGAGTTGGATGACAAATAATCCCCCTTAGTTAAGAGTAAAATTATCTGTCTGGATGTATAAGATATCTGCATATCAGACCATTAAGAGGGGTTGCACTTTTTACTTGAAAATTCATCTTCATCTGTCAGTTTTTCCAACCAGAAAAGGAAAGAACATGACTCTGAAAATGTCATTGGATGGTGACTCTTGGCATTGTAGTTGATGTTACAGTAACTTCAAGATTTGTATTTTTTACATGGAGGGACCTTTAGGAGTTCCTTAAAGGCATTTTTCACTTGTTTTCCATTATTAATCGTTTGGCAAACTGCTGAGTCACAATAATCTTGGGTTACTCTCCGTGCCTCCTTCTCCTGTTTTCTTTTTCTCATATGCATAAAATACTTTTTCATAAACAACCTCAGTATTTGGTGGAGATCTCTTCTGCACTCTTTGGGAAAGAGAAGAGCAGCAACAGGAACATCTGCAGGGGGTGAGGATTTAAAAAAAGGCAAGATGGGGGTTGTAACTGAAGCAATTGAAGCTCCAATCATTTTTTATTTGCCTTGCATGTTTTGATGTCCTCTCTGGAGATTCACAGGCAGTGGGAAGTAGCAAAAGTGGTCCTATCAGTGGGACACAGATAACCTTACTTGAGTTATTTTTGCATTTCAGTGACCCAGTTACACTTGTTCTGTAACAGTCCACAGTTTTCTCAGCTGTTTTTTTTTCAAGCCTTTATAACTGACAAACTTTATAACTGTGAAAGTGTGTGAAGGAATGGGGCAGAGATCTATTTGCAGTGAAGTAGAAAGTGTAGTGAGGTATGTAGGTTGTGGTTAAAAACATCACACATAAAAAGTAGGTGAAATTTTGATCACATCGTTATGACTGTTATCTTGAGATTTTTTGTGCATACCCTGTGGGCACCCCTGAGAAACTGGAACTGAAAGGTGACACAGGACCTGAGCCAAGAAAAGCATTAAATAGACCCAATAATTAGGCAAAGTTGGATGAATATATAAAATAAAGAGTAGTATGATGACCCAGGGTGGGATACAAAAGCAACAAAGTCACAAAAACAGGTGAAGTCCCTTTAATTCCTTCAACTTGGCTTCACTTATCATTGACTGGAGGAAAAACTCTCCCACAAACAGTTGTGAAAAAGAAGAACTTCTGTTCAAATTCAAAACACATATAAATTATAAATAGGAAAAAACAACACAAACCACACTGAAGCAATTAAGGAGACCAGGCAGGATAAGGGTTTGAAGACGTCCACAGATACTGAAATACACACCTTGGGAAGGATGCCAAAACTCAGATAAGAACTGACAAACTAGAAATATTTTCACGCTTTGCTTCCAGCACTGGCCCATGCACAGTTTGTCCTCTTAAACAGTCCTCATAGCCCATAAAGGGGATCAAGGCCCTTTCCTCCCCTGTAGACCACACCATTCACGTTTCTCCATTATCCGCTCCTCCCTGCATGTGCTAGGATGAAGAGGGGATGGGCCTGGGTCTTCCTCTGAATGCCCAGCCATCCAGTGCCCTTCCCCAGTTTCCTCCACAACCTCCGGAGCCACACTCCCACTCCCTGTCGGCTGTCCCTCCTCTCTCTGAGTTATATTCTAACAGGGGCATGACAAGTAGACTCACAATATTGTTTATTAGTAGTAAGAAGATATAATATTATTGGTTATATTAAAGTTGATATTGCCAGAAAGCAATAATAATATCCATTTATTTTTAGTTCTGTCTGGATGATTTATTTAATAATTGATTTATTACCATTTATTAAAGCCAACCTTGTAAAGCACTGGATGTTTGTATGTTCATAGCTATCTAGAATGAATATTGCTGTGTCCTGTGCTCTGATTCAGCAGGACTGGGATTTTTAAATGTTTGCTAATCAGCCCTTCTTGTTCATTTGCAGATTCCTTCATTTTCCATCTGCAAATCTGCATTTTCTGGAACTGTTTTCTCCAAAACTTTACCCCATGGGCAAGTCAGTGAATTTGATAGGGGCTCTTTAGATAGAAGATAGAATTCTTTACTGGCCAAGTGTGAATGGACACACAAGGAATTTATCTTTGTGCAAATGCTCTCAGTGTACATTAAAGAAAAGATACATTTGTCAATAGTCAAGAATCATAAGGTACAACACTTAATAATAGTCATAGGGTACAATAAACAATCAAATCATACTAGGAAATAGTCAATGTCAGTCAAAAGGACATGAGTGACAAAGTTACAGTCATACAGTCACAAGTGGGAGGGGATGGGTGATAAGGAATGATGAGAAGATTAATAGTAGTGCAGATTTGTAAATAGTTGGACAGTGTTGAGGGAATTATTTGTTTAGCAGAGTGATGGCATTTGGGAGAAAACTGTCCTTGTGTCTAGTTGTTCTGGTGTGCAGTGCTCTATAGTATTGTTTTGAGGGTAGGCATTGAAATAGTTTATGTCTGGGATGTGAGGGGTCTGCAAATATTTTCACAGCCCTCTTAGAAGTTTACTAATCAGGTGAAACTATGGACATATGTGGTTATGGAGAAACCTGAAATGCAATGTTTGTTAAAACAATATTGATTTCTTAAAAAAAAAGAGTTATAGAAATATTGTTCCAATAAGAATGGAAAATCATTGTGAAATGTTCTTAACATTTGACAGAGGTTTCAGAGTTTGTCAAGATGGGTCAAATCAGGTCTTATGCCCCTGCCTACATGAATCTGTTGCACTGTCAAATGCCCATCTATATGCATATCCAGTTGAATCTGCCACCATGTAGTGTGGTGGAATGTTCCACTCTGGCCAACTTATCTGGGACATTATGTGGCATTCTTTTCTGAACCTGGTTAGTGGCACTGAATTATTACAATCCAGGCCCTGGGCAAGTAATCAAAACTTGGAGACATCCTCTGTCATTGATCCCCCCTCTCCCCTGGCATAGCTAGCATATTCATCTATTTGCCATTTTGGCTTTGATGGGATCTTCAAAAACCCATTGGAATTTTCCCACAAAGTATAGTATGTTCAGTTTTATAATGTGGAGCTTTAAACTAAAAGATATAGGATTGTCAATTTGGTAGTAGGAAGCATCAGGGTTTGTAGTTTATTATCTTAACAACATTTTGTTATCTTAACAGTATTTAAGGGGAGACAGTTTGATCCCAGGTATAGATATAAGTTGCATTGTGCTAAGAATCCCAAAGGTGCTTTCTCAAGAGGCAACTGGACTTTCTGACTTTTCTTTGAAGACATTTCGCTTTTCATTCAAGAAGTTTCTTCAGCTCTGGATATTATCATTGTGCTGAGAAGGTAGTAAACAGACCAGAGTGTCTGTTAAATTTCTCAGGTGACACGAGGGATATTCTGGGTGATATAATGTCAAATATTTTCGTTCTGCTAATTGTGTTGGCATGTTTGCTACTGCAATTTCCATTTGTACCATCCAGTCATGTAGAATTTTTTTATGCCTCCATTTAAACTTCTTAGTTAGTATTTATGGAAAAGAAGGTCGGAGGCAACTTTTCATAGTCTGACTACAGAACCCAAGTAGGTACTGAAACATCTGGCAAGATAGATACAAGTTTAGTGTGTCTGTGTCTGAGGTCACGTAGGAATCTCAGTGTAGCATAAACATGGGTGTGTGCATATGTTTATGGTGACTGGCAAGAAGAATGATGGACATAAATGGCAAGGAGGCTACATAGATATATGGAACAACAGGCACAAAGAGCACTGGTGTAAGTCCAGCCAATTGTAACTAATGATTAAATCTATGATTACAAAAATCATGCCTAAGATTGTTAGGTGAATCCATATTTATATTACTTCACAGGATTACTAGATTTTGATTTCCCCCTTCCTTTAGAGTACTCAGTTATATAGTTTATCATGTGGGTTAGAAATAATTGACCTCTGGTGCCTCAAGTCATCCAGGAGGATGCTTTGTGGAAGGTGATCCAAACCTTTCTTCTGGACTAAGTCTGGTACTTTAACCATGACATTATTTACTGACATTATTTACATTAACATTAGTGTAATAAAAATCATGTTCTCTTTTGTAGAACCTATTTGTTCCTCACTCTGTTTAGTGGGCTTCCTGTCCCATGTGCCCTGCTTTACAGAAGAGTATCTTGTTCCTGATGGGCTCTTTTGTCCAAGGCTGTCTGAAAGCTGCAATTTCGATATTTCATTTAATACAAAAGGCCTTGTTTTTGAAGAGACATGTATAATTTGGAGCAATGCCTTAGACATCAGTGAGACCAAGTCAAATATAATATGGGCTATGTGATGAAGGATAAGAAGTCTGAAGAAAGAACTTCTAAATATGATCTGGCCTGTATATTTTGATTCCCTCCCACTTCCATTTGATTAAGAAGTGCTAATCTTCCAAAAAGACCTTCTTAAAAATAATGGCTGATACCATGTTACTGTCTAGTCTGGCATCAATAAATGAACTGCTAAGTTTGTTTATGAATAAGCTGTGACAGGAGAACCTCTGGGGGGGGGGCAGATATTATAATGTTTATTTTAGAGATAGCATGAGTGACTATGGCTGAAATTACTCTGGCAGTGAGTGTCAATGTCAGCCCTTTGGAAGCATTCTTGAGTGATAAAAAGAAGTCTGCTTGATTTGGAAAAAAAGAAAATAAGAAATTGCTCTGTAATCTGCAGAAATGCCCTAGAGACTAGGGCTCACTGCCAATACCAGGTGCTGCCAAAAGATTTTGAAATAATCCAGAAAAATGAATACAGTGGAATAAGCTTTACCTGTTTCAGCCAGGGGTAGGATTCTACAGGTTTGCACCTATTCGCTAGAACTGGTTGTTAATATTCTAAGCAGTTTGGAGAACCGATTGTTAGAAGAAATCCTGTAAGGAAGGCAGGAAGAAAACATTCTGGTGTTGCTTACAGAAACTGCCTCTCCATTAACCCTTATTACGTTCTTGGCAGGACTAGATTTCCTGTCTCTGGAACTTCCCTGGAGTTTTTTTTTTCTCCTTTGCTGGTACTTTGCTTGTGTGGAATGACCATTTAAAGTTACAATGGCACTGAAAAAAGTGACTTATGACTGTTTTTCACACTTATGACTGTTGCAGCATCCCCACAGTTATGAGAGGCCAGGCGAGGAGATGCATGCCTCTTTGTGAGTGATGTTGAGTTGACCATGCCCACCCAGTCACATGACCACAAATCCAAGCTCACCAACTAAGCCACACTCACAGAACTGGTTGTTAAAAAATTTGAATCCCACCCCAGATTTCAGCTACAATAAAGACTTTCCTCAGAGTCACAAGATAAAAATACAAAGCTTCTTGCTGAGTTTTCTCTAGGGAGTGCTTGCATTATTACTGCCCTGTCATAACCGAAGTTCTCAAGTCACTCTTTTAGTGAGCTCTGTAAACAATTTTGTATTTTTACCTCTTTCCCAAAGGGCGGACCTCATTAAGGCCGAAATGCTTAGGCCTTTATTTTATTTGTTATGCATCTTGTAGCATTATCTCCTTTCCTTGCTTATTTCTGAGGGATGTGATCTGATTTCTTATGTTAATGACATACAGAACATTTCTGAATGTCAGCATAATATAATGGGCATCTTTATGATGGCTAAATTTATTTGAGAAAGGAAGGCAAGGGAACTGGATATATTTAATTTGGAATAAAGATATTGGAGGGCAGAGATAATAATGGAGCCCAGGAAAAGATTAAAATCAGTTGTCTCATGTCCTGAGTGCAAGACATAAGCACATATCCTGTAGGCATGTTAATATCCAATTTTGTTAACTAGTTTGCTGAATAAGCTACTCTTGTCTGGTTTGTGCATTGGGCTAAATCATAAATATTACTGTTTTTTATCCAATCATGGTAATTTATTTATAAATCATACTAACAGGTAAATATGCCCACTATATTGTATCTTAGAAAATATATTACGGTACTCCCTGCCTAAGAAAAAACATCAGCCTGGGTCTGTTTAGCAAAAGAATATGCCTCCAGTTACATAGCTAAATAGAAATAAGAATTTGGATTTTCTGACCCCTTAATTATTTTGGAATTCTATAATAGCTTTATCACACTGTTATTTATATCTGTTCAAATTTTTCCAGGTTGATGACCATGAATCTTAACAGTGACTCGTGGTTATCTGTGGGATGGAAAAATGTGATGAAGTCCAGATCTATTCTACGGTCTGTGGTGCTGACCCATTCAGGTTAATTCATTTTGCTTGGGGGTGTTCTCTCACCCCTCAAGCAAAAAAGCATCCTAGAGGCTTATCTCCCCATATTGAGCACTTGTGTTATTGTTGTTGTTTTGCTTCTGCAAAGTTGTCATTTAGGAAGGTGTCAAAGAGCACAGCAGGGCCTTGAACTTCATTTGTCCTGTGCTGCTATTTTAACATATAATTAAGCCGTAGTTAGTTAACGAACATACTCAAATAAACCAGAGTCAGTGATGTGACCAAACAAAATAATTATTTGGTTTATTCTTGGCTTGTTTTTCTGAGTCCTGTCAAGAAAAATTGGGATAGCTACAGCAGGGTTGTTTCAAACTCGATTTCATTGAGGGCTGCATCAGGATTGTGTTTGACCTTGTAGGGGTCGGGGGAGCAAGGTCAGGGGTGTGTGGCTACTGTAGTCTCCTGCAGCCCTCTGTCACCAAAAACAGAGCTTGGGGAGGCTGTGTGCAGCCCACCCAGGCTCCGTTTTCAGCCACAATGGCCTCCTGCAGCCCTCTGCCAGCAAAAACAGAGCCCAGGGGGCTACATGCAGTCCTCCCAAGCTCAGTTTTCACTTGCAGAGACACCGCGGGCTGGTCCTTCCTTGTTTCCAGGGTGGGCCTGCAGGCCAAATATAAGCATCCCATAGGCAGGATCCAGCCCCCAGACCTTGAGTTTGACAGCTCTGAGCTAGAGGTCCAGCAATTGTTAAATATGGAAACTGCAAATAGAGCAGGCATACTGTTTACACAAGATCACAATTGCAGCCAAGAAACAAAAGCTTTGAACTGATTAGATTTAGTCAAGCAAAATCATATTACTATATGATAAAATAGCTTTACTGTACAGCAATACTTACTTTACTGTACTTTTATTTCAGATTTGGCTCATCTTAGCCATACCAATTTTTTTCCATGTATTTTTTTGTTATAAAAAATAGAATGTGCTTAACACAGCCTGGTATTTGGTAACAGACAAGGAAGCAAATATTGCTGTAGAGCAGTGTTTTTCAAACTTGTCAACTTTAAGATGTATGGGCAACTCCCAGAATTCCCAGTCAGCATGATGGCTGGGTAATTCTGGAACTTGAAGTCTACATATCTTAAAGTTGCCAGATTTGATACAGTTCCTCATCAGACTTTAAGATGAATATTTGAGGTTAGGAACTCTAAAAATAAGGATATTATATTTTAAAATGCAGAAAAATACAGATTTTTTTTGCAAAAAAACTGCATCACTTAATAGTTCTGATCGTGTGGAATAGGACTTATCCACATTTATGTGCCAACTTTTTCTGAAACAGAAGCTCATCATTATCCAACAGCAAAAGGATCTTTTAAAAATCTGCTACCTTAAAAATCGTATCATATAAACATATAAAATAATCTGAACAGGAATCTCATACAGTTAATATTAACATTGAAACAGTGAAAAAATGAATATTTCATGATACTGAAAGCAATATACTGTAATACAGAGTGCAAGCAGCAGCTGATTTTCTACTTAATCGATTTATAATTACATATTCAAACTGCTGTCAAAAGATGGGGCCATTATTCAGTTGATAGATCCAAGTTGCAGCTAATGGTGGAAAAACCTGTGATTATACCAACATATTGATTTACTTGCATGTTTATTCTCTACTGGGGGGAACAACATGATCATTTATGGACCACTGTCTAGCTTCGGAAATTGAAAATATCAGAAGAAGTGATTACCCACTGTTGTAACACTGCCAAGAAAACTGCATGGGTTTCCATCTGTTCACTGTCATAGATGTACCTTTTTATGCATGTTTTTCTGCAAAGTGCTGTGAACAACAAAAATCTAAAGGCCCTGTCACACTGCCCAACGGATGCAAAACGGACACAACGGACGAGCAAAATGTTCCATCCGTTTCGTTTGTTATCCGCTATCAAAAGGGCAAAAAATTTGATAACTCAGAGCGGAATAACACGGACGCGGGGACGTCAGAGCGGATGGAAAGCGGATGCGAGCGGAAGGCCAGCGGATGGAAGCGATGGATGATGCACAATCCGCTATGGGGCTTCTGGGGGCTCACAAACCGACGGCAGATGGAAAAGCGATGCACAGCGGATGCCAGCTGGATGACGGATGCAGAGCAAGAACCAGCGGATGCACGTGGAAGCCTAGGGATCTTGCGTTAATTGAGCATGTGGGGGGGATTTATTTGCAATCAGCCCCGTGTGATATAAAGGGAAGCAGCTCGCGTGGCCAGCATTCAGAGAAAACCTGCTGCGGACTCACATCGAGTCTTGCCTGTCCTCCTGCATGCCTGCTGCAAACCTTTGCCTGGCAAGGGCCTTCTGCACCTGCCTCCAGCCTGCCTCCCAGCCTGCCTCCAGCTCCTCAGCCAGCCCTGCTCTCTGCTGGCCTCCAGCTTCTGCAGCCTGCCTTCCAGCTCCTGCAGCCAGTCTTGCCTGCCAGCCTCCCTGCCAGCCAGTCTGCCTGCCAGCCTGTAAGTGCCTGCCTGCTGCCAGGCCTTCCTGCCAGGCTTCCTGCCAGCTTTGGTAGCCTGCCTAGCAGGCTTCCTGCCAGCGTGCCACCTTCCTGCCTAGCCTTGTGCCTGAGCCTCCCGCCAGCCAGCAAACCCACAACCAGCGGGGAAGAAGCGAAAGCCTCAAGCAACCTGCCCCATCCCTACCAAGAGGACAGAGGACACCCTCCATCGCCCCTGTCCCTGACATGGCTTCTGCTGGGGTTCTGCTGCTCGGGCTCGCTCTTCTGGTGCTGGAGCTTCTGTTGAAGCTGCTCCCTGCGGTGTGCTTGCTGCTGCGTACTCTGCTGAAAGCTGCTCCTGTCCTGCTGGTCCTGCTCGTCCTGCTTGTGTCCTGGACTTGCTCGTGCGTCCTGGCTCCTGCTCATGCTCCTGGTCCTGCTCGTGCCTCCTGGTCCTGCTCGTGCTTCTGGTCTTGCTGGCCTGCTGGTGCATTACTCTGCTGCTGATGATCCTGGTCCTGCTGCTGCCTAGCTGTGTGTAGCTGCTGATGCCTGCTGCTGCTTGCTGCTGCTGATTGATGATGATTCTCCTGCCTGGCTGCTGCTGCTGCAGACTGATGATGATGCTGTTATGATTCTGCTGGTGTGATGAGAAATGATGATGATCATGCTGTGCTGCTGCTGTGGTGGTATGAGCAGCAGCCCTACCACTTGGGAGCCCCACTGATGAGGCCATCTGGTCCTGCCAAAGGAGGACAGAGCGGTATTGTTGACATACGGGAGAGGAGGCAATATTCATTGAGCAGGAACACGAGATGAGAGTTGCTGGGAGTGGCTGAGAGAGAATGATATCTGTGGCGAATGGGACACGGCTGTAAGGACACGCAAAAAGGAAGCAGGCTGCTTGGAGAGAGCGGGAGTGTATGGGTTACACTTCGAGTCTTCCTCGCTGGTGGAAACATATGTACACCCTGGTACGGGAAGCTGCACCTGGAGAAATCTGGCCACACAGTCAAAGCTGACGGACAGAGAAACCGTACATATGGCCAGGCAGCTTCCTGGAGGGTGAGATATCTTCGAACGAGGAGCACCAGGGACCCTCCCGCCCTCTCTCTCCCACCTGATGAGAGCCAGTCCTCTTCGGCCGAGAGTCAGCTCCCTGTCTCCAAGGCAGCTGTTCTGTGGAGCGTGCCACGGCGGATGAAACCCGCAGACACTGTTGTAACGTTGGTGAGTCCGTGGACTCCCTGGTGTGGTGGGAGAAAGGAAGACATCGGAGTCACCACATCGTAGCCATATCACACACCCCACTTCACCCACAGAAAGCAGAATGCAGACAGCAGAGGCTGGTCAAGCCACACTGTTCCTGCTGGAGATCAGGGACACCATCTGCACCAGCAATAGATCTCCTCTCTCAGCTGGTCACACCGACTCCTCAAATCCCAACCAACCTGCCCAGCCGTTCTTTATGTCAAACCAACCCTCAGGGAACATTGGAGGAACCCCAGTACCAGGTGTGAAGACGGATCACGAGCTGCTTCAACATACCCTCCAGATCCAGCAGGAACCTGCTCCCACCGCAGTCCAGTTTCTCCTCCACCCCAGTGATGTCCGTCCCATTCGAAGGCTTCCCACAGCCCCTCACCTACCAGGGCTACAGCACCCAGGAGGTCCAGCAGCACACGGCAGCAGCCCTTCCAGTCCAGGCACAGAGTCACGGCGACCAGCCGTCACCTTCTCACTGATGCACCAGATGCCACCCCGCCAATATGCACTGCGGACGACAGCAATGCCACTCATTGCTTCCTCACCCGCTGCAGACCAGACAGTCCCCACTACACCTGCTCCTTCCTCCACCCCACAGATCAAGCCCTGCCTCAGTACATCTGCTCCCGGTACTGGGCCTCGACACATCATGCATGGAGGAAGACCTCTCGAGCACTCACAGGTCTGAGCCACTATCCAAGAGCTTTCTCAAACACAACGTCACCTTTGTCCTCTCAGGCGCAGGCACCCAGTGGGGCTTAGACCAGCACTGCGCAGCAGCAACCACCTCCACACACCTGGACCTTCCCCCTGAGACTGGACACAACTCCGAGTGACGGAAGACTCCAGACGACTGTGTGGACTTTCTTGGCACTTGACAGGGGGCTTTCCTTTTACAAGCTTGTTGTTCAATAAAGTTTCCTTTATTCACACACTTGCTCATTTCTTTTTTTTACATAAAACATCGTGTGGAACTTTTAGAAATTGTTTAAGCCTTTGCATCTTGTGGATGGGACAGGATGACTGTGGGGATGGCAGGGATTGACCTTTGGGATGAGTATAGCTGTGGGATAATAAACTCCAGTGGAAGCCATATGGACTGTGTGGTCCACCCTCCCAGGTGCCACACCTATGGCCGCCTTTTTTATCAATAACAATGTAATCAATCATTCCACAGCATGTCAAATCACAACGAACTCTTTTAATCAACTGCCCTGTCATTGTAGGCCACCAACATACATGGCCCAATCTCATCCGTGTGATGACAGCTGAAGAAGCAGTCCATATCATCTATCATACTGTCTTGCCACTCAGTGCTCCAGCTGCGGAGTTGCACTAGGTGTTTTCAGGAGTTGCGTGCTCTTCCCTCACGTGAGGCTCTGTTGGGCCTTGCATAATCCTCAGTGTCTATTAGGTTTTGCCCTTGCCTCCATTCCCCAGGCTCTCATGTCCCCATTGCCTTGCTGGAGGTCCATGAACTGTTCTGCAAGACTTGGGTAAGGGTGCGCATGAGATTGTGCAGGATGCAGCAAGCTTCCACGATCCTCCCTCTAGGTCTTGGGCGAGCTGCATGGTGGTGAGAGTACCTGGCCTGTTGGCCAGGATGCCCAAAGGCATTCTTCCACCACCCGCCTTGCCTGGACAAGCCTGTACGTTGAAGATCCTCTTTCGAGGGTGACGGAGTCTGGAAGTAGTAGGGCCTTCATGAGGTACGTTTGTGAGGAGAAGCGGTCATCCCACACGATGAAGGAGGCAGCATCTTCGTGTCGTTGGGCAGGGGGTCCTGGATTCTGCTGGAAGCCCACTGATGAGGTTGCTTCCAGCCCCCTTGAGTACTAGCATTATACCTGGGATCTGAAATGAGCGTTCCATGAAGCATCGATTACATGACCTTGTAGTCAGCATCGACCAGGCGAAGAAGGTAGATGCGAGAAGCCCTTGGAGTTGGTACATATGGACCCTGGAACTGGTGGTGCTTTGCAGGTCCACGATGCTTGCATCTATGGCTCACGGTGTGTGGAAGTATCCACCTCTGAAACCAACTGCCTGGAACTTTCTTCCCATCCTCTTCAGTTGGTTGGACTGGAGGAGCTCTGCAGGTTTCTTCGATGATGGCCTGCACCACTCTCTGACCACAATCTGATCGTGTTGTGTGGCACCCTCCAGCCGTACTGCATGCTCCTTAGGTGGTCCTAAGCCAGGTGGCCAGAGTGCAGTACCCCTTGAGAAAAAAACCCAGGTTCCAGTGCTGCGGTAAGTTGGTGTTTGCCATGTAACACTTGGTGTCAGCCGCTTCCCACAACTTTCGCAAACATGCTGGAGCATCTTCATCAAGTTCTGGATGCCGAGTGTCGTTCGTTCTGAGCTCCACATCCAGCTTGTTGTACATCATACTCTGCTTCTTCTCCGAATCCATCTTCGACCCAGACGCTTCTTGGCCGTCTTTCTTTTCTTCCCGTAGTAGAGTTCACAAGAGCCTGAGATGGCTTTGCAATGTTGCAGTAAGATGGTGGCTGCAAACAGGTACTTGTCTACAGTCCACGGTGACATGACTGGATTGTGGACAGAGGAAGAGTCAGATGAAGGCTGGCAGAGCTGCACAGGTCGGGCTGCTGCGTTGAAAGTGACGATGCAGACGAGTTGGCCCCCTTTTGTTATGGCAGGTATATGTGTTCCCTTTGCATCCTCTGCATTCTAGGCATCCTCGAGACATTCCTTAATATCTCGGAGATAGGTCCCCTCTGCGAATTGTTTTTTCTGTTTTAAATGCTTTGTTCCGTGCTGCAATCGTTCTGCACCGTTTGCAAACCTGTCCGCGTCGCGTTTCTGCTCCTCCCTGCGCGAGAGGTGCGAGTTGCGGATGTGCAGCGGATACTAGTGGATATAGCAGATGCGTAACGATGCAGTAGCGGAATGCGTAAGCGTCATGCAAGAACGGACGAATTGGATACATTTTCCGCACAAAGTTTTGAGGCAGGTCAACTTTCTGACGGCATGAAACGTCTAATAAACGGTGCTGGATGATAGGGAGGAAGCAAAACGGAGGTCAGTGTAATCGCGTTAACACGATGGCAAGCTTTTTTGTCTGTTTTACATCCTCTTTGCATCCGTTGGTGCAGTGTGACATGGGCTTAATGGACAATGAAGAGTATAACTGAAGCAGAATCCTGCACTTTATAAAAAAATGACAGCTTCAGCATCTTCCCCAAATTTTGCGCATTAATCCAATTCTGCAACCTTTTTAACCAGTTGAAGAAAGAACCTTCCTATTGTTGGAATAAATCCATTGTTTCAATTGAAATAACAAACTCTTTGCATGAACTTCTGCTTCTCACCTGGGGAAAAAATTAACATTTTTATTGAGTTATTTCCTCAAAGAACTCAGAATTGGCCGCTTTTAATGGTATTTTTAATTTTGCAAACTGGGGATGCCTAAACATTTTAAATTATAAATTAATATAAACAATGTCTTAACATATTTAATATAAATTATTAACCCACAAATGACAACTTAATTAACATAAGCAAGATATCTTTAATAACAGAAGCAAGGTCTATGGACAAGAGACCAAGCCCAGCACCACCATATTCCCAGGAGAACTGAAAGCCTGATTAGTTTTCTCCATTACAAAGTGATCATGTTTCCTTTTGTTATTGAACGGCCTTTGATAAGAAGCTTACAACTCTTAATTATATCTTTATTTTATAACAATTTAATTCTATCCAATTATTCTATCATTTCTTTCAAGAAGAAAATTTTTATTAAATCTAATTATAAGATATAGAAGGATTTTTTTGACCTTTGGACCTCCTTTTTTTTACATAATCAAATTAGAACAAAAGACCAGTTTAAGCTACTGGGAAAATAGCTATTAAAACCTTGATGCTAGTTAAACTTTTAACTCATGATTTTCTCAACCAGATGCCTCCTGTGATATAATGCTGTCTTGATCTATAGATTCTAGTGGCTTCTTGTTCTTTTCATTCTAAGTGAATGTGTCAAGGGATGTCCTATCCAGGAAATTACTACATTATTAACTTCCTTCTTGAAAAAATTTATTCCTCTGAGGCATTGCAATCATGGGACAAATTTCAGCAGCAGCTCATGGAAAGATTGCCATATTCATTTAAAATTCTGGTTTACAAAACAGATGTACACCCTCTCTACTTCTGATGTTTTTTATTTAAACATAGGGAAAGATGTATCAATATTTTCTCTGGCTAATACTTATGTTGTTTTAAAAAATCAAATGGCTATTTAAAAGTGTTTCTGTGTGTGTGTGTAAAAATAGTGGCTTGATAGTTGTTTTTCAGTGAAAAAAACGACCAGCTCTGACATTTAGCATATGTCTACACAATATGAAATCAAATACTTCAGATTTGAATCATGTAGGGTAGGTAAAGTTAAAGTGGATAGCAGGATTCTTCTGTGTTACTGAATAGGGATTTATCTGACAACAATGGAAATTATATGAAGCCAGAATTTTTAGACATTCTAGTTGGAGATGTTAGAAGGATATGTTTTAAATGGAAAGGTTAATGACAGCGAAGATTTGATAACACACCGTGAAAAAAAACTTCTTAAATATCTCCTAGTTTAGGGCTGTCAAACTCGTGGCCCATGGTCTGGGTGTGTCACATGCTGGCCACACCTATGCCCAGTTTAGCAAAGGGGGAAAATAAATCACGATATGTCATGTGATGACGCCGTGATGACACAAGTTTGATACCCCTGTCCTAGTTGATTCTTTTAGCTTCTGGAGATGGATTTGTTTTCAGGTTTGTAAGGAATTATAACTTTTCAGGTCCAAAAAAGTGTTTTGTTTGCTTATCAAAGACTTATTTACATTTGATTTCTAGTTTCCAATTGACCTCATATGGGCTGGACAGAGGCAGCCAAAGTGCTGCATTGGAGGCTGCAAAATGCCCCAGTCTGATCTATCTTTTAAAAACTCAGAGCATGAAGTTGTGTCAGCAGATAAATTAGAAGCAGGACCCAAATTACTGGATTGGTGGGAACACACAAGTACTACAATTAAAAATAGTCCTGCTTAAAAAGAAGATAAGCAGACAAAAATTTATCATCTATCTTCATAACCTTAGTACCTCAAGGCCATTTTAAGGGTAAATAATTTAGAAGAAACAACAAGCTTTATTTTCAGAAAATGCATGATTAAAAAAAAGAAAAGATGCATAGTCAAAGAACAAAAGGAAAAAGACAAGGAATTGAAAGTACTTGGAGAAAGAGGATAAATTAAAGAATGTTCTTTTTAAATTCTATGAATATCTAAATGTAAAGAGAATAGAATGAAAGACAATACAGAGGTTAGGCAAGAAAAGAGAGGATTGTGGATAGAATTGAAAAGGCAAAAAAGTCATCAAGTAGTTATGGTGTTTCTAGTGAGCAAAGGAAGAAGGAACTATATAATTCAATTTCCCCTTAAAGTAAATTAAGCAAAAGTCTTCTTGGATAAGAGAGATCATCAGCAAGAAAGACATTACAAATGTGAGCATATCTTTATATGCTTTGATACTACACAAGGATTTATACAGATTGTCTTTGAAAGATGTGGGTATTACCAAATACAGGTGTTAGCAATAGAACAGGTGTAAAGGTAAAGATTCCCCTCACACATATGTGCTAGTTATTTCCAGCTCAAGGGGATGGTGCTCATCTCCATTACAAAGCTGAAGAGTTAGCACTGTCCAAAGATATGTGGCTGGCATGACTAAATGCCGAAGGCTCACAGAACGCTGTTATCTTCCCACCAAAGTAGTCCCTATTTTTCCACTGGCATTTTTATATACTTTTGAACAGCTATGTTGGCAGAAGCTGGGACAAGTAACAGGAAATCACTCCATTTTGTGGTGCTAGGGATTCGAACCGCTGAACTGCCAACCTTTCTGATCAACAAGCTCAGCGTCTAAAGGCCAGGTCACATTGCCCGACGGATGCAAAACGTATGTAAAAAGGACAAAGCGGACGAGCAAATTTTCCATCCCATTGTGATCCACATCTCAAAAGTGCCCCAAATTTGATGAAACCAAGAGCGGACAACCAACGGACGGGACGAGACGGTATCGCAGATGTAAAATGATGCTCAACGGAAGCACTAGTGATGAAAGTGAAGATGGAAGCGGCATGCATGGTCCGCAGGGCTTCCGGGGAGCATAGCAAACGACGTGTAGCGGAAAGAGCTTGTGAAATGCGTAGCGTATGAAGCGGCATGCAGAGCGGGATGCACGCGGATGGTGTACGGAATGCAGAGCGGTGAATGCAGAGTGGATGCGTAGCGATGCAGGAGCGGATGCAGAGCGGATGCAGAGCAGAGCAGAGTGGATGCCGATAGCAGAGATATGACGTGGATATAGAATTGCATAGCGATTAGCAAGCGATATAGCATGCATAGCGTTGCTAGCTGGATGCTCCTAGCAGAATCACTGCCATGCGTGGCGAGATGATTTGCCGTCAGCCCCACAAGATATAAAAGGAGCAGCTCGCCAAGCAGCGGTCACCATCAAGGAAAGACCTGCTGCCACAACATCTTCATCAAGAGGACATGGGAGAAGAGGAAGCCTGTGTTGCATCTTCCTGCCAGCCTCTGGGCAAGAGGATAGATCCACCATCTCCCACCACCTGGTTGCTGACTGCTGCTGCTGCTGCTGTCTTTTCTGCTGCTGGTGCTGGTGCTGCTTCTGCTGCTGGTGCTGCTCCTGTGTGCTGACTGTAGCGTGCTTCCCCTGCTGCGGTGCTGGTTGCTGCTTCTCCTGTGCTTCTCCTGCTGCTGCTGTGGCTGGACCAGCCCAAAGCCGTGAAAGCCCTGATGCTGAAGGCCCTGCCAGGGAGGAAAGAGGCAAGGCGAAGGGAGAGAGAGAAGGGAGAGAGAAGCAAGTTAACTCCACATCGCCAGAGAGCATGAGGAGGAGTGCTGGAGTGGTGCTGAGGAGAATGAGTATGATGTGGAGGACAGGGTCCACAGCTCTATCGAGACACCAAGCAGAAGCAGGCGCTTGGAGGACAGAGGCGTGAGAGCCGGCTCACACTTCGATGTTCCTCTCAGTGGCGGGAAGCATATGACACTTGGATAGGGAAGCTGCACCGAAGAAAGTCTGGCCAGGCCGCGGTCAATAGCTCAACCAACTGGGAACCTAATGTCATGGCAAAGTGCATGCTCCATGGAGGTTGTAGAGTCCAACCACCGAGAGCAGCCCCTCTGTCTACCCTCACTCTCGAGGCAGCCCACAGACAGCCAGTCCTCTTCTGGCCAGGAGACAGCGATTGTGTCCGGACAGGTGTCACAGAGACGCCCCGCACAGAACCTCCCCGACAACTTGCACACCCTATGCCAGAGACATGGAGGATCTCTCACACACATTGGACAAGAAGAAGCAGGCAACCACCAGGGACCAACCCACACCCACCCTCAGGCCACCTCCACAGAAAGCAGGCAGAGAGGCAAACGGAGGGACAGAGCCACTCGTGTCCTGCTGGAATCAGGGACACCATCAAAGAACAAGCGCAGATCTTCCTCTCTCAGCTGGTACATTTGAGGATTTCCATCACTCAAACACACAAGCCCTTCCTCACCTACGTGACCCAGACCCTCATGGAACATGCCGAGCCCCAGACCAGGTGGTGAAGGAGGGATCACGGCGCTGGCTGCACACCCTCCAGGCCCAGCTGAAACCTTGCTCCCACCCCACTCCAAAGTTGCTCCTCCACCCCACGATGTCACAGCCCTTCCAAGGCTTTCAAACAGCCCCTCTCCTAGCCAAGGCTCTTCGCTACCAGGACTTCCCTCAACAGACGCCGCACCACGTCCCAGTCCAGGCACAGGTTCCTTGCATGCCATAGGTGCCACGATGCCACCGATGCCACCGATACCACCAATCGCCACAGACTTCACAGATGCCACTGATGCCACAGATGCCACCGATTCACCGATTGTCACTGATGCCACCGATTGCCACCGATGCCACACAGATGCAACCACAATGCACCGATGCCACAGATGCCCACTGACGCCACAGATGCTTTTCTCGGCATGCCACAGATGCCTCACCTGCCAGCTGCACCACCAGACATCCCTACTCACTTCCTTCTTTCCGTCCCACCCCACAGGCCAAGCCCGGCCTCAGAACATCTGTTCATCGGTCCTGTGCCTGAATATTCCCAGGTCCTGGATGAAGGGCCCTCTCAACCTCACTGGGCTGAGCTCAGTTTTTGAAGCTTTTCTGAACACACCATCTCCTTTGTCTCTCGGGGCCAGGCAACCCAATGGGGCCTCAGACCAGCATCCAGCCACTGCCACCTACACAGTCCCTTTCCCTTTACACCTGAGACCCTGAGACATGCCTCAGAGTGGACGAGAACATTGCAAGACTGAGTTGTTACCTGTTATTTTATCATTTGCTTGGGACACTTTTCTTGGATTCCTTTTGCTTTTTAAATAAAGTCCACACTTTACTTAACTGTTATTAATAAAGATTTCTTTGCTTCACACACTGGGTTTATTGTTTTTACTTAATAAAGTACTTGGTGAAAGTTTAGAAAATGGTTAAGCCCTTTGCATGCTTTGGATGGCAGGGATACTCTGTGGGTTGGGTATACTGTGGGATGGTAATAGCTGTGGGATAGATAAAGCTCCAGTGCAAGCATAGTGGACTGTATGGTCCCACCCTCCCAGGTACCACACCTATGCCTTTATATCAATAACAATTTAATATTGACCACGCATTTCACATAAACAAAAACTCTTTATCGATGGCCTATTCATTGTAGGCCACTCAACATACATGGCACAATCTCATCCGTGTGATGAACAGCTGAAGAGCATCCATTAAGCATCATACCATCCTGTCTTGCCACTCCACTGCTCCAGGTGGGGAGTTGCACTAGTGTTTCAGGAGGTTGCGCTGCTTCTTCCCTTCACGTGAAAGCTTCGTTGGGCTGCGTACAGTGTCGATTAGGTTTCGCCCTTGCCTCCATTCACCAGGCTCCATGTCCCCACTGCCTTGTTGACAGTCCACAAGCCTGTTCTGCAACATTGGGTAGGCGTGCGCATGAGATTGTGCAGGATGCAGCAAGCTTCCACGATGCTCCTCACGGTCCATGGATGCATGCTGCATGTGGTTGAGAAGTACCTGGAACCTGTTGGCCAGGATGCCAAAAGTGTTCTCCACCACCCGCTTGCCCTGGACAGCCTGTAGTTGAAGATCCTCTCTTCACGGGGTGGAGGGATCTGAAGTGTAGGGCTTCATGAGGTAGGTTCTGAGGAGAAGGGTCATCCCCCACGATGAATAGGGCACATCTTGTGTGTCGTGGGCAGGGTCTGGATCTGGGAAGCCCGTGATGATGAGGTTACATTTCCGCCCCTCCTTGAGTCACTGCGTTGAATCTGGGCATCTGAAGCTGACCCGTTGCCTGAAGCATCGATGTACATGAACTTGTAGTCAGCATCTGACCATGGCGAAGAGGATGATGCTGAAGAAGCCCTTGTAGGTTGAAATAAGTGGACCCTGACTTGACTCAGCTTTGCAGGCCACGTGCTTGCCATCATCTGGCTCCAACGTTGTGGGGAAGTTCCACCTCTGATACCACTTTTCTGCAACGTTTCCTCCAGCCTTGTTCAGCTGGAGGACACTGGAGGAGCTCCTGCAGGTATTCTTCGATGATGGCCTGCACCACTTCTCTGACCACAATGCTGATGGTGTGTTGTGGCACCCTCCAGGCCATACTGCATTTTGTACCATTGTTCCCGGAGCCAGTGCACAGAGTCAGTGCCACCTGCAGTCCAGGGTCCAGGCTGGCCGGAAGTTGTGGCTCTGCCTGGTCAACCTTGGTCTCAGAGCTCCACAACTTCGTCAAACATGGCTGTGGCATCCTCATTGAAGTTCTGGAAGTGCACGAGTGGCTTCGTTCCTCAGCTCCACCATCAGCTTTCATACAGTCCAAACTCCGCTCTTCCCCGATCCATCGTCGGACCCAGACACTTCTTGGCTGCCTCCTTTCTTCCCGTTAGAAAAGGTGAAAAGGCTGAATGAGGCTTGGTTCTGGTGTGAATGATGGCGGCTACCAAAAGGACGTGTTGATGATCCGAGTGGAGAAGATGGATGCTGTGAAGAGGCAAAGCAAAGGCTGAAGAGTCTGCACACCAGGGCTGCTGGACTGAAAGTGAGATCCAGGTGATTTCCTCCCCCTTTTTATAGGAAATGTCGGTTTTCCGCTAGGTGTCCTTCCACATACTCCAGCATCCTCCAGACATTCCTAAATATCCGAGATACGTCCCCTATATGAACGTTTTTTCCATTTAATGCTTTTTTATCCGAGATGCATCTGCTTTCATCCTTCTCTACATCCATCTACTTAAAGCTGTGTAGTCCGCTTCCGTATCCATTTCGCTTCCTCCCTGCTGTCCTGGTTTTCCGCTGGAGATGATTTGAGTTGTGCGCGATTTGCACAGTGGATGCCTAGCGGATTAGGGATGCTTAACAGATGAAACGGACGTGTAAACGGAATGTTCCCCGTATGGGATAGCGGATGTATAAATGGACGCGTTGGACACTTCATCCGCTTCAAAAAGTTTTGTGCGCAGCTCAAAACTTTTGAGCGATGAAAATCACATAGATGGATGCGGACGGTAGGGAGTATGACAAATGTATGCAGATGGTACACGGATGGCATCAGGTTTGCCAACAGATGGGCAAGCTTGTTTGTCCATTATATCCTTTTGCATCCGTTGGTGAGTGTGACATGGGCTTTAGCGTTACTGAGCCACCGTGTCCACTAACCGTTATAATCTTAGCCAAATGAAAAGTTTGGAAAGGACTCGTTCAATTTACTGAACTTAAATTTTTATTTCACAGAAAGTAGACTAGAAAATGTTTTTTCAGCTGAAAACAAGATAATTACAAAATAATTCAAATATAAATACAATATAAGACTAATGCAAATATAATTCAAAATATAATGACACTTTTTTTAAAAATAATTTTTTATTTGGTTTGTCACTACATACAAAATGACTAGGGGGGTTAAAAACATCTTTTGTAAAAATAGGCATGGTTCCGGGTTGAACTTCTATTATGTAGACACAAACACTCAATTCATGCTCATTTTTGTGTTCTATTCCATATCTCACATTATTCTCATTTTGCTCAATAGGTTTTTCCCCTCTTTTAATTTTTCTCTCAGTGTCACATACGTAAACAGTTTTTTTCATCTCATCTCAATTCAATCATTACATTTTATACTTTTGTCTTTTACTTTTCAATTTCATTTTATCTTTTCTCATTAACAAATTTCTTCCTATAGTTTACTGGATTGAGAAGCATGACACCCCTTTATATCTTTTAAACATCCATTACATATTCTTTATTTAACTTCCAATATATGCCTTAAGTTATGGACCTTCAATATAATACATAATACATAAACTTCCCAATTGAATTCTGCTTGGTACATCTTATAGATACACATGATAGTCCTTTTAAAAAAAGATATAATATATGATAATTATAAACCACATTCCATTCCAGTTCAGTTCTGATCATTTAGATAATCATTAAAAATCTTAATATCTTTAACACTTGTTTTCAATTAAATATCATACTTCCTTAAAGACACATATAATCTCCATTAATTATTTTTTCTCTATTTCTCTTCACATATTGTTTTGTAAAATCATTAAATCAATTTTGTTATATTTATTATGACAAACTTTCCACTGATTAACAATACGCTATTTTAATCATACCATTGTTTCATAATTTTCTAAAAATTATTCAGTTGTCTCTATATAACAACACTATTTTATGCTACCTTTGCAGAATCCCTTCTTCCATAAATTTATCCCATTATCTCTAAATAGTCTGTTTCTCTATATTTTGTTTTGTCCTTGTATAACTTCTTGTTCCTTTCTTTCTTCCCTCTCAATCTTCTCCCCTTTACCCCCTTGTCGGTCTACTGTCATTGAAGGTGTCTCTCTTCTGCATTTCCCTCTTCGTTGCTTTTGAATTTTATACTTATTTTTCACTTTATTTTTTTGAGGTTGTTTTTCCCATCTTAACTTTCCATTCTCTTTCTCCCCCCCTTTCCTTTTTTCCCCCAATAAAATTACCTTGTTCATTAAAGCATGGACTTCTTCTTTCATAATCCTTCTTGTTCTCGAAGGCATTCTTGTGTGTTTCTCATAATTCCAATCTCCGATTTTTTGTAAAAATTGAAAATACCAAGCCAAAAAGAACCTCTCCTTCTTGTGCATCTTCTTTGTATTTTAAGTATCTAATTTTCAGTTCTTCTAAAGTGGAAGCTATTGTAAACAGTTTAAACAACCACCTGATTGATTTATCATTCAAATACACTAACAAAATCCAGAAATTGCAAGTAATCCAAATAGTCCAAGTATTTCTTCTTATTTTTTATTCCACTTTTTCCTCCTGGGGTTTTTGTGCGATTTCAGTTAGAATGTATCTTTTGGAAGTCTTGCTAGATTTTGCTGTAAGTTCTTTTTAATTCCCAGCGCAGCTCTCCTCCCTTCCAGATCCTGCCCTTTTATTCTTTTTATCTCCTTTCCTGTTTTCAAAAGCTTTTGATTATCCAGAAATCTTTACTATCCTTTTGATTTTTTATTTTCAGCATTAAATGCCTATTAATGTCAATAATTAATGGATTTTTTTCCAATTTCTTGCTTACATCTCTGAGCTGTCAGTTTAGGAAAAGGAGAAAAAAAACCAAATCTTTTCCCTTTTCTCTCTCCTTCACAGCTTAAAAATCTTCTTAGGGAACAATGTTATTGATTTTTTTTTAATAGTTTCAATTCCAGGGTACCTTATTTGTTGCTTTTGCTGTTTGACCCGGTCAACTAAAACTTCTGGTTTGAGCCTCTTCAGCGACAGACCGAAACTTCATCTCTGCAAGGCTTCAATCCATGCTTGCCGCTGGAGCACCCCGAGCAGGCTGGTTTCGGGGCTAAGCCACCCCATAGAGGTGGTGAAGGGGGGGGGAGACTGCCTGCAGGATTGAGGAGAGCTGCATCTCTCCTCTTCAGCTGGCCATTTCTCCCTTCTCTGAAGGTGGTTGTAGTGGTGGTCAGAAATCACCACCACAAAGAAGAACTCGACCGGAAAAGAATATGCAGGAGGAAGATAGCAAAATAATGACACTTTGAATGGTTGGAATCTGCTGGGTATTTGCTGTTTTGGCAATGGCAGCATTATGGGGTTCTGCAAAATGACTATCCTTTTGTCATTAGTTTTCTGTGTGCCAAATATAAACTCTGTTCAAAATCTTGTATTCACATTTCTTTCCTGTTTCAGAAATCAGCTCTCTATGCTGATACTTACACCAAGAGGTATATATTGGTTTCAAACTGTAAATAGTGTCACTCTGTAAGAAATATTTTGCCTCTTCACATTTTTGGTTATAATCTATCTCTTCATTCTATAAGTTTATCCTAAAACGTAGATTTAAAGTCTCATTTAATATCTACCAGGAATATTTCTTGATTTTATATAGATGAAGGTGTTCTTACATTCATTTGGTGAAAGACAGCAGGGTAACCTAATCTCTGAATATAAGCAGATAAATTAGCTGACTTTCTGCCTGTTAAGTTACAATAGGAGCATAAAGAATTCAGTTTTGAAAAGACCGATCTGCCATATTTTTCTCTATGATCATTGCACTACCGTAATGAGGTAGGCAATCTGTGGCCTATGGATTTTCTCCAGCACCCAGACCTAATTTGTATTGAATAACAATGAAAATTAGTAGCTCAGTCAATTTTAGCAGCATCATTGATGAAAAAAAATATGAATGGCGATGGCAATAAAAATAAAAACCATCTCTGAGACAAAATAAACCCATTGCCATTTTAAACCCCCAATCCTGAAACACTGTTCAAAACAGATCAAACATTTTTAGCCCATACCCTTATGGTATTAACATATCACCAGTCATCTCCCTATCAGCTCCTGCAGCTGGAAAAAAAATCCTTAGAGCAAAGAACCAAGCCACAAAAAGGTTACCCACGCTACTTTATATTAGATGCATGCATAATTAAAATATTATTGTTGATAAAACTGGAGTGATCAGGAGTGTCTGTGACTTGATTTTAAAAGCACTGAAGTGGATGCTCTGTGCATACCTTAAAATTAAGAGAAAATAAAAAATCCTAATTGAAAGCATGGTGATCTTGCTTTCTATTTTATATGTTCATCAGCTTGCAGATATAATGAGAATCTTAGACTAATTAGTTTGACTGTGTCAGACTAATTCATTTACAGATGGTAGAAGATAAATAGTCAACATTCTGTTCCGATCAAGTCTCTGTGTTCTGCAAAATTTTACTAATTTATTGTATATGAGGAGTTTTGCCAGTACAAACTCTCCAAAGTAGGGAGCAATAAATTTGGCATTTTTTTTTTGCTTCCCATAGAAAAAATATAATTAAACTTTTAAAAATTTATTTTTGTACTTTTACAAGCATGATCACTTTTCTTGTATTTGATTCCTCAACTCCTTATATTAATCTATCTTCCCTTAGCTCCATTTACTAGTTGCTAACAGAACCATGGACAGCAGATTCTTGTTTTCTAGTACACTATTTTGAACTCTGAACTACACTATTATGAACTCCTTTGAAAATTACATATGTGGTTTTTTGAAGGTTTAAAATAATGATAGACACATGTTTAAAGCTGTTGAAGTTTTATCACTAAATGTATATCAAAATTATGATATCTAGTGCTTTCAAGTTGGAAGAGATCACACTTTTTCAAGTGAAACATGGATTTCAGGACTGTACTGAAGAGAGAGTTTCTAAAATGCATTAGAGAAACTGAAAGTTTGTAGTTCAAGGCATGACTACTTCACTCTCATTCTCACCTTTGTTTATTCTACCTTCTTTTTCACACAGTAATGCTTGGGTAAACTGTATGTATGTAATACATACTCTGAACCAAACTCTAAACCAAAGTTTAGAGAAGAGCTCTAAGCTAAGTTAAATGTTACAGTTATCTATGGATCCTAGAAAAAGCAGTGTAATGTAATAATTAGAGTGTTAGAATATGTTCAGGAAGATGCAGTTGAAATTCTATTTAATTATACAGCTCACTAGGTTATTCATCTTTGCTGTCCAGTGGAATCAAAGCACTTTAAGGTTGTCAAAGTTCAAATAAAAATCCATTTTAAAAATTTGTCACATAAAAACATCATTTTTGTCATCTGTGAATTCTACAGTATCTGCAAGGAATTGTTGAGTCATATTTTGCTTGATTTTAATTTTGTTTTTCAGTGGGAGAAGGACTTAGTTTGCTACTTAATAATATCTTGTCATTGGCTCAGTAATTTTCTTTGCAGCTTGTTGTAACTTAATACGCTGCAATGCATTGACATTGAATTTTCTGTAGTACCAAAGTCAGAATTTTAATAAGTTACAAGTTACTTGGCCATAGTTGTATGTATTCATATCTTATTTAACTTTCAGGTTTCACAATTTCTCTTAATCCCTTTTCTGCAGTCTTTATATGTGCATTTTCCATGTGTTCTTTAAAATCACAGCTCTTAGTGAATGGGGCTTAGATATGGCTAGAAAAGGGATGACGAGATCACTGCAAATCCTCAGAATTTACATAAGATGCCACATGATTCCAAGCACTTTTAAGCTTCTCTGCCTGAATATTAATTAAAATATTTAAATGAGTGACATTTAAAGGTGAATGAAAGCTACTCTTCTCATTTTGCTAAGAATCATTTGCCAGTATTAAAACATGGCTACAAGTACCACACTAACCTCCAATTAAAACCTTCCACTATCTGTATCAAAGAAGCAGAATTTTAGCAACAGGCAGAATAGTTTCTTGTAATTTTGAGGAGGCAACCAATGGAAATTGTGTACAAGGCCTAGAATAGGGCATATTTTGTTAAAAAGCCTTCAAACATGCTGAAAAATCTTCCTGGCTTCCATCTTTGATATGACCTCACTCATTTTGCAACCATCAAGCCTTTACACTTGGGTAGAACCATCAGTTCTACACAAATGTGAAGTTTGTCTCCCAAAGGTTCCCTTCTCCTGCAGTGAGATCCAACAAGAAGGAGATTATATTACTATCATCTTGACACAAACAATTCTACTTAGTTGAACCTCCTTCTGAGTATATATGTATCAGATTGCCAAGTTAAGATATGGGTGAGCCTCTAGAACAACATGTTTCAATATAAAGTGTTTTTATTCAAAGTGCCAGCTAGACATGGCCCTTTCCAGGATTGTATTTTTCCTCTCTATTTCTGCATGTTTAGGTTCATCTTTCAAATATCAATCAGAATTTCATGGTGATTTAGCATAATCAATTCTTACTGAACTGTTATTGTTTCCTTTCCCATTTTGATTATTTTTCCTTAAAACCTGTTACTACTTTGTGTGAAGTAGCCTTTCAAGAATCAGAGAAGACAAAGCTCTTCTCCTGGGTGTTGGACCAAGATGTAAGATGAGCCCCTTCTGTTGAATGAGTGAAGGCTTGCTATATCTAATAGGAACTATGTATTTCTGTGGCTAGGTGTTATGTGTTATATGGTTTAATTTTGTATTTATTTTTTATTTTGCTATTTTTTATTGATGTATACCACCCGCAGTTCCAATCTACAATCTACAAATCTGTAAAATAAAATGACAAATAGAAGTCTCTTGAATTTGTTCCTTCTTCCCTTTTATATGTGGATGACATTGTTTGGGCAATGCAAGGATGAGCATTTTAGAAATTTGAATGGACTCTTAGAATTTATTTATCTATTCTTTTATTTACATTGATCAAATTAATACATAAGAGCTGTGATGGTGCAGTGGTTAGAATGCAGTACTGCAGGCTACTTCTGCTCACTCCCTGCAATTTAGCAGTTCAAATCTCACCAGGCTCAAGGTTGACTCAGCCTTCCATCTTTCTGAGGTCGGTAAAATGAGGATCCAGATTGTTGGGGGGCAATATGCTAATTCTGTAAAACACTTAAAGAGGCTGTAAAGCTCTGTGAAGTGGTATAAGCCTTAGTGCTATTGCTATCAAATTAATATATTGCCCCTCTCGATATCTGAGTGGCTCTAAGTAGTTTACAGGTAAAAAGACAATAAAATCTTTACAGCAAAAGAAAAATTTAAAAGGATGGAGAGAGCATCCTCAAGCCACCAACCACCCTCAAGGTTGCATACCACTATTGCTTCCCCCATGCTTGTTGATTTAACTAAGTCTTAGTATTCTTCTGGAAAGTTGACAGAGGCATCAATCTCATGTATCACCACTGCTGGTCTTCTGATGCTTTTCTACTACCACAATGTCTGGTTGATTGGCAAATTGACTGGCCTGTCTGGATCTGGAAATCCTATAGAATTTTAGCCCTGTTATTCTTCATGACTTCCTGTGGAATCTCCCATCTGGACTAAGAGTTTAACTCATACATTGTGCAAATATTTCTGTACTTAGTGCCAGCTTCTTTTGCAGTGTATTCTGATGCTGCTTGCATCTTTCATCATGCCACTGTTTGTTGGACTGTCTTTGATGGCTCTCTGTATACTCCCCACCCACCTATTTTCTGGTTGGTTATAAATGTTGGGTAGAAATGCCCATATATTGTGAAGAGTTTCTGGTCTTAATGCTGATGGAGTAGAAATGCCAGCAGACCGCAGAGCAATACCTCTCTCTCTCTCTCTCTCTCTCTCTCTCTCTCTCTCTCTCTCTCTCTGTCTCTCAC
>BHFT01008484.1:0-36361 GCA_004320025.1 Laticauda laticaudata
AGCATGCAAGAAAATTCACAATCCCCATCCAAACAGCACCAAATTGCAAAAAGCTTATGCTTTTCACTTAAAAACCTTCCTATTGGGGGGCATATTGTTGAAGAAACACGGTATATGCAAAGCTGTGTGGTATGTGCCACCATGAAGAAAAGAACAGGAAAACCACCTGGGTTACTACAACCAGTCACTATGCCAGCCAGACCATGGGAAGAGATTGCCATGAATGTTATAGTTGACCTCCCCGAAAGCTATGGCAATACAGTCATTTGAACCCGCTATAGATTTGTTTTCCAAACAAGCCATTTTGTTGCCTGTCCCAATTTGCCATCCGCCAGGAAACTAGCCAAACTGTTCGTTCAGCACACATACTGTCTGCATGGTATATCACAAAGAATCGTGTTGGATTGTGGCGTCCAGTGTATGGCTAAGTACTGGCACCAATTTCTCATCATGGTCGGGTGCTCACAAGGTCTGAGTTTGGCATTTCACCTGGTTGTCAATGGAGCAGCTGAACGGGCCAATGCCATGATGGGGCAGTGTTATATTTGGTATCAAGAAACAGATTGAGCAGATTTATTACCCGACGCTGAGGTGGCTTACAACGTTATACACACTAGTACTGGATATTCCCCATTTAAGATAGTGCATGGCCAAAACTTTGTCCCGATACCAGAGTGCCCTCGGGAATTGCCAAAGGGGGTCGGGTTACAAAAATGGATAAATAACATGCAGCAAGTGTGGGGAATGGTTAAACAGGCAACAGCCTGTATAAACAACAGGCTGATAAGAAACGAGCCCCACGGGGGCAGAGCCAGCTGTCAGGAAGAAGGGACATGCAAGCAGAGAGCTCTGCGAAATGCGACCCTTATCCCCATTCTGCAGGACTCTACGGAGTCTAAAGGAAACTCAGTGGGCTTCCAAAGGAGGGGTCTCCGAAGACAAGCTACAGACAGCGGTCGGTGGTGGAAATCAGGGTAAACAAGACACGAGCAAACGGTGGAGTGAATGACCAACAATGGCCGCCCATGTGCGCTGACAGTTGGTCATAAAAGCGGTGACTTAGCAGAATGAAGGTACAGTTAAACTAACAAAAGCAACAGCCTGAAAGCGAATCAGAAATTAAGAGGAGGCGCAGTACAATAATAGTGAAAAAGAGCTTGGCAATCGGAGTTGGCTCCAGTTGAGGAGGTGACAGAGCAGTGAGATTCATGGTGAGCAGAATGACTGGAAGATTACTGTAAAGCCAAATGAGAGACGGGGGTGAAGAAAATACTGGTTACTTAAACTTTAACTTTGGTTCTTGTATCAGAACACACGATTGGGAGAAAATAATCTTTGGGATATAATGTTGATAGTGAAGTCTTTTTTCCTTATTTTGGATGGACGTTGTGAAAGAAGATCGATTCAGACACCTAAACTAGAAAGGTGATCAGTGAAGGGAAGGAGTGATCGTTAACGGTGGACTGGAAGTTTACTTTTGCTTACTTTTCCTGGTTGGACTCTAGATTGAGATTTTGGAGGGACTTGAAAAGAGGGAAAAAAATTCCCTAAGAAAATGGACACAGGCCGGAGAGTGACACAGCGAATCTAAAGAAGACAGAGAGACACTGTATCAGGAAAGAGACACCTACTGGTAATGGGGGGGGGGAGGAAAAAAGAAAAAAAAGGGGACTGGATGGAAGATACATAACAACTTTGCAACAAAGTTAAAGAGGAGAGAACGGTGGCTATTAGAGTACTGAATCTTTTTTCCTCTCTCTCTTTTTGTTGCAGTGTGAAGATATGTTAGGAAAGGACTCAGAGTGATAAACCTTATTGGTGCCTTCCTTAATAATCATTTAATTGAAATTGAAGCATTTAGTTATCATCCTTTTTTCTCTCTGTCCCCTCTCCCTTCCCTTTCTTTTCCTTCTTCTCCTCCCTGTTTTTGTCTTCTTTTTCTTTTCTTTGATGACAATTTATTGATATACCTTTAAAAAAAAGATTAAGCGGTTTAAGCGATTTGAAAAACTGATATACTTAAACATTTAATAGACTTTATAATGTGGGTTTAATATTAATACAAAGTATTGTTATAAAGTATATAGAATTTTTGAAAGTAATTATTTAATAGATTTATAATATTGATTAAGATATTATAGTGTAATTCTATATCTTAATCAATGTTATAAATCTATTTAATATATTATAAATCTGTTAATATAAACGTATTATAGATTTAAAAGAAACTGAATAGAGAAATCTGATATTTTAAGGTTGTTACAGATTATAATAATTGATTACTGGAGGATGATAACAGGAGAATTATATTGATACTGTGCTATTAAGGGGAAAGAAATAAGAGGGAGAGAGGGGGAAGAGGAAGTGTGGGGGAGGTAAAGAGATTGGGGAAGAGGGGGAAAAAGTAGAAGTGGTGGATTAAAAATAAAATAGAGACAAGATTGTTTAATATGTTAAGCACCTCAAACGTATCTAGGATTGATAGTTAGGAAAATACCCACACAAATGATGACTACAACAGCTATGGCAAGCCCTTCCACAAAGAGGGCTATTGATGAAATGGTTCCAAAAGAAAGATCAAACTCTATAAAAGACCTAGAAAGTTTAATGATGAATATGCAAGAGATGGTGCTTAAAAATCATGTGGATGTGAAGAATGAGATGGGGATGGTGAGATCAGAATTAACGGAAAAGATACAAAAGATAGATGAAAAATTTAAACTTTTCAACAAAAGGTCAGGAAAAATCAAGAAAAAATTGTAGAAATTGAGACAAAGATGAGTAAAGAGGAAAAAAGGGTGGATGACTTAACAGATAAACTAGAAAAATCTAACAAGGAATTAGAGACAACAGTAATTTTTTTGGAAGTAGAAAAGGCAGTCCATTACCTAAGATTTCAAAATGTGAAGGAGGAAAAAGGAGAAAATTTATTAGAGGTTATGGCTGACATACTGGCAAATATATTAGGGGTGGATAAGGAAGAGATATTTACAGAGATAGATGACCTCTATAGAGTTCAAATAAATTATGCAAGGAGGTTTAACCTCCCAAGAGAAGTCCATATTAGACTAGTCAAAAAATCCATGTAAAATGAAATTTTACACAAAACAAGAGATGAACCACTTGAATATGCGGGTTAACAACTGTCTTAAAGCAAATTCCAAAGAGGGTAAGAGATCTAAGGAGGCCATACCATTTTCTAACATCAAAATTGATAAAATATAATGTAAATTTTAGGTGGTTGGTGCCGGAGGGTATCATGATAATATGGCAGGAAAAGAGATTTAGGCTGGATACCCTTGAAAAAGCAGACAACTTCTTTCATCAACAACTCACTAGGGAAGATGAAGTAGAAGAAACAGTACAGGAGAGAGATGGATGAGAATGAAAGAAAAGGGAAGTAAATACAGAAGGTGATACAGTAACTAATAAAGAGAGAAGGAATGGAAGAATGATGAAGTAGGGCACATCTTGCGTGTCGTTGGGCAGCGGGTCGGGATCTGGGAAGCCCACTATGAGGTTGCGTTCCAGCTCCTCCTTGAGGTGACTGGCGTTGTATACCTGGGCATCTGAAGATGGAGCCCGAGTAGCCTGAAGCAATCGATGTACTGAATCTGTAGTCAGCATTGGACCATGGCGAAAGAGGATGATGCTGTAGAAGCCCTTGGAGTTTGATAAGTGGACCTGACTTGGTCTGCGCTTTGAGGAGGCCACGTGCTTCCCATCTATGGCTCGCAACGGGTGGGTGGGGGAAGTTCCACTTTCTGATACCACTGGCTACTGGGCACATTCTTCCATCCTTCTTCAGTGGAAGGGGTACTGGAGGAGCCCTCCTCCCTTGCATTCTTCGATGATGGCCCTGCACACTTCTCTGACCAACAAAAGCTGGATGGTGCTGGGTGGCACCCTCCAGCCATGTTTTGCATGCTCCCTGTAGGTGGCCCTGAGGCGAGGTGGCGCAGAGTGAGTGTCACCTTAGCCCAGGTTCCAGGCTGGTCGGGAAGTTGGTGTTTGGTCTTTGTCAACCTGGGTGTAGGCGCTGTCACCAAGTTCATCAAAAACATGGCCTGGAGGCATATTCATGAGTTCTGGAACGCCCGGGGTCCTTCGCTCTGAGGCTTCCACCATCAGCTTGTTCATCAAAGTACGTTTTACTGTGCCTCTTCTGGCAAACCATCTTTTGGACCAGACTTTTTTTTTGGGTGCCCTCCTTTTTCTTCCAGGGGGGGGGCCTGTAGATACTGCTCACAGAGACTGTAGATGGTTCGGCAGTGTTGCAGAAGGATGTTGGCTTTTGCCGAAAAGGATTTTGTCGGCAGTCCACAAGTGGACATGACTGGATGCTGTGGAATAGCAAGAGTCAGATGAAGGCTGCAGAGGTCCGGCACAGCAGGGCTGCTGGTCTGAAAGTGAGATGCACCAGACTTGCTCTTTCCCCACGCTTCGATAGTATAGGCAGGCATTATTGACGGTGTCCCTTTGCATCCTCTAAGGCATCCTCTAGGCATCCTCTATGCATCCTTAATATCCGAGATAGGTCGCCCCTCTGCGAACGTTTTTTCCGTTTAAAGGCGCTTTGTTTCCGTGTTGCATCGCTTAGGTGGCATCCGTTCTGCTTCCATTCGCAGTCCGTTCGCGCTTCCTCCCTGCGTCCAGGCCAGATGGCAGTTGCGTGGATGCGCAGCGCAGCGCCTAGCGGATATAGCGGATGCGTAACGGATGCGTTAGCGGATGCAAACGGGACGAAATTGGATACATTTTCTCACGCAAAAGTTTTGAGGGCAAAGCCCAAAACTGTTTTGGAGCGATGAAACGTCAATAAACGGATGGCTGGACGGATAGAGAGGAAGCAAAACGGAGGCAGTGAGTACATCGCGTTTTCAAACGGATGGCAAGCTTTTTTGTCCGTTTTAAATCCTCTTTGCATCAGTTGGTGCAGTGTGACATGGCCTTTAATTCTGTTCCCACATCTAAGTCATTTATGAAGATATTGAATAGTACTAAGACAGAACCTTGTGTACTGTATTACATACTTCCCTTCATGTAGATGTAGTACCATTAAGGACTATTAGTTTGTAGGGTGTATCAGCCAGTATCCTATATTGTTGAGTTTTAAATACAGTTTAAAACTATATTCACTTCAGAACGTAACATTCTTTGAAGGTCTTGAAATCAACATTGAGGATAAGGATGAAGTATTACAATTCTATTTTTAACAACTGCCTTGACTCCAAGGTGAGCATATTGATTTACACCTATAAATAAGTTGAACTATATGCATTTTTTTCTGTAATGTAGCTGAGAAGGTGACTTCATTGGGCAAGGATTGGCACCGTCCCTGTCTACGTTGTGAGCGTTGCGGGAAGATTCTTATTCCTGGAGGCCATGCTGAGGTAGGAATCTATTGTTGGATTCAGGTTTTATCTTCTGGTGTTTTTAGAACTGAATTGGCAGGCCTTTTACATATTTTGCTCCTATCTGGATTCCAAGATCTGAAAGAGAAGCAGATTTTGACAGATTTCACAATTAATATTTGATATCCCAAAATAAACCACATATTCTTTATAATTAATTATTCCTTACATTTTACTTCATAATCAACTGTTTCTGCCTTACAGTCTTTGTTCCTTCTAGGTGTCTTTTGGACAATAACTCCAAAATATTCTGATACAGTCTGCATTTGATTCATCTATCAATAGGTGTATCTACAACAGTATAAAGTATATGTTGTCTGATTTCTACATTTTCTTACTGAAATTTTGGAGGTGTATGTTTTTGTTTGTAAACTATAACGTATGTTGCTATTCTGAGTAGAAACCAGGTGATGTACCTGGTTGATCTGGGCTGATCATAAAAACTTACAGCAATCACGCTAATTACTTTTTGGAATGGAGATTACCAGGAAATTCTAGGGTTGTACATTCAACTTAAGTTTAAAAAAAATCTGAGAAGACAGTGGTGACAAATCAAGGAATCTACTTGGATGAGAATCAATTAATTCAAAGGAGACTTCACTTTTTAATAGTTCTAATATATTATACTATGGATACAGAAATTCTTAGAACAAAGAGCTGCATTGCCACTCTAGAAATTAGCTTGGTAAGAAGTGGTTTATATCAGTGTGCAATGCCCAAATGTTTGGAGCTGTTCTTTTTCCACTTTATACATTTTTTACATATATACAATTTCTCTCTCATTTTCTCTCTCATTTTCCTCTCTCACTTTTCCTCTCTTTCTCTCCCTCTGTCTCCCCTTCCTCCCCCCCCNCCCCCCCCCCCGCTCCCCCGAGCTAGCACAGACTTATATACAACAGAGATTTTGGCTTCTAGCACCATGTTCCTGTACATACTCTCTTCTCCTTTTTTGTCACCTTTCTCACAACAATTTTCTGTAATAATTTTTAATGCAATCATATCCCTGCCTCACTTGTTCCAAACTTATTTAACATTTCCTGCACCAGATTTATATCAGATGACTTCTGAAGAATTTCCAACTCTGAGTGATTCTATTAGAAAATCAATACATAGCATTTCTTTTCCTGCTCCAAGGAAACTGTATGCCAAAAGTATAAGCAATGAAGACTAAATGTCTCCCTAGGTACAGAGAGATCAGAGATCATTGTTCTGCATTGTCGATCAATGAGATTTGGGATCCAAAAATGCTTTTGCAATCAGGCACAATATGTACTACTTGCCATGAATGGACATAACTTTTAATTAGGTCAAAGGTTTGCAGTTTTATTCTTGTGCATGCTAGAACTGAGGTAGAAGTCTTATGCTGCAACTGCCTTGAAATTAAAAAATGTCAATATTTTAGTATGAGAGGCACTAGGGCAGTGATGGCTAACCTTTTCAGCACCAAGTGCCCAACGCGCGTCTATGCACGCATGTCCTGCAAATGTAATGTGCACATGTCCTGCACATGCACCCTGCCCCCATGCATGCATGCATGTGTGCCACCTTCCCCCAAGCATAGCATGCGTGCGTGACCACCTGCAGATGTGCACACAACCCCCCGCAACCCCCACAAATGCGCCCTACTCCAACCGTGCACCACACACCCCGCATGTTTGTGCAACCCCCCTAGCAAGCCCCTGCCCCCACATATGCACACATGGCCCCCACATGTGCACCCCATGCATATTGCACAAACCTGCACATGTGTCCTGCCCCCGCATGCACATCCTGCTACACCCTGCTACACATGTACACACGACCCCCATGAGTGCACTTTGCACATGCTGCACAACCCCCGTGTGTGCACCCCGCCCCCTGGCGTGTCCCACCCCTTGCATATGCATGCGACCCCTGCATAGTCCATCTCTTGCACATGGGCAGCAGACCCAAAGACCAGCTTGCCAGCGGAAGGCTCAGGTGCGCATGCACAGCAGAGCTAAACTGAGGCAACAGCTCACATGCCCAGAGAGAGGGCTTGTGTGTCACCTCTGGCATGTGTGCCATAGGTTCGCCATCAAGGTACTAGGGGCTAAGAAGTTTGTTTTATTTTGGGTACCTGCTCTAAGAGTAGGTCTTTATATCAACTAGGTGATTTATATTTAATGTTCTTTGAGGTATAAAGTGATTGAAAATATTGATGGTAACAAAAACCATTGATTTTGTTCAAAAGTTAACAGTGCATTGAATTTAGCAGAAAGGGGGCTGATCTCATGACTTACACTAATGTATTCATCTTGCATTTTTTTTCTTCTAGCATGATGGACAGCCATATTGCCACAAACCATGCTATGGGATCCTATTTGGACCAAAAGGTGAAGTGATGGACAGTTTAAATATTGAAAAGCCAGTTGGCTTGTTTATTACCACTTACCTCTTCTGTTGGATTTAAAGTATAATCTTGTATTTTAACAATTCAGGCTGAGCAGATTTAGAGCAGAGATAACAAAACTTTGGTTGGGGTGAGGATCTTTGAAGTTTATGCTGGGAACCATGTTACAAAATAGTTGGGGCCAGGGGTGGGATTCAAACTGGGTGGGCATAGCCTGTTGGGTGTGCTTGGCCATGTGACTGGGTGAGCGTGGCCTGGTGACAAACTAAATACAACTGGTCTACGCTTAATGGCCAGTCGCTTAGCAACTGTTCTAATTTACAACTGACCTTCCCAGAGCTACTTGACCTATTTTTGGAGTTTTGACAGCCATGCACACACACACACACACACACACTTATGACCAGTCACAACATCCCACACAGTCATGTGACTGAGGTTTTTATGTTTTTTGCCAGTTTCCAACATTTCCTTCTGGTTTCTGGTTAAAAATGCCCATTGGGAAAAATGGACTTATTTAACCACAGTGTTTGGTTTAAGGCCTGGTCCCACTGCACTTACGGATGCAAAGAGGATGTAAAACGTTAAAAAAAGCTTGCCATCCGTTTGGGAAAACGCTATGCATCCGTTGTGTACCTACTGCATACATGTTTCATACACTCTATTTGTCGAGCATCCGTCCACTGCAATTTCACCTGCGCAAGAAGTTTTGAGCTGCACAAAACTTTGTGAACAGATGAACTTTCTGCCGCGTACGATGTACATCCGTAGGAGCAGCTTCAGCTGTGCAGAAGTGCTGTGATCATCTGCTTCATCACCTGGTACTGGGCCTCGGGCAGGTCCCTCAGGGTCTGGCTCACGTAGGTGATGAAGGTGTTCCGGCCCGAGGATGCTCTGTCCAAGTGGACCAGCTGAGAGAGAAGTTCTGTGCTAGTCTTCATTGTGTCCCTGATCTCCAACAGCACACTGTGATCCTGGCCCTCCAATCTGCCTTTCTGCCTGCAACCTCTGGAGCTGGGTGGTGGGGTGGTTGGCCTCTGGTGGCTGCTGCTGCTTCCTCCATTTGTGACAGCAGGGCGTCATCCTCCACGGGATTCTCCAAGTCCACCGGCATGGGAGTGCAGCTGTCGGGGGGGGTCTCCACTGTGGGACCCTCTGAAGACACCTGCCTGGACAGGGTAGCTGGCTCCTGGCTGGAAGAGGACTGGCTGTCTGTGGGCTGTCTGAGGGAGAGGGGTCTCAGAGGGGCTGCTCCTCGGTGGCGGATCTCATCCTCCAGGAAACTGCACTTGGCCATGATGTACATCTCCCGGTCAGTGAGCTTGACAGCGGCCTGCCCGGATTTCTTGAGATGTAGCTTGCCATACCAGGTGTGCATGTGCTTCCACCATCCAAGGAGTACTTCTGAGTACTCAGAAGTGAGTCCTTGAGTCCCTGTGTCCTTGAGCAGCAGGGCCTTCAGGGGCTGGAGCAGCAGGCCTTCAGGGGCTTGAGCAGCAGGGTCTTCAGCAGCAGGGTTTTGAGGGCCTTGGGGCTGGTCCTCACAGCAGCAGCAGCAGCTTCAGAGTCAGTGCCAGGGGGTCAGTGCTGGTTCTGGCCTTCTTCACCTTGCCAGGGCTGGAACGAGTAGGCACGGGCTTCCTCTTCTTGCCTGACTGACGAACCATGGTGTTCCTGCCAGATGTATGTGGCAGCACATCTTTCCCCTGTATGCTGACTGCGTGCGTGCTGCGTCCTTTTTATATCCGCGGAGCTGACGCAATTCATACTCCCCCACATGAGCAGTGAACGCTTTGCATCCAATATACATCTATGCGGCATCCCCTTTATTTCCTATAGGCGTCCGTGGATGCATCCGCTTCATCCGCTGTGCATACGCCCTTCCGCTATGCGTCCGCTTCAAAATTTCCCCGGAACCCCTTCGGAGGTGTCATCCGCTTCCATCCACTTTCATCCACTAGGCTTCCTATGAACATCCATTTAACATCCCCACTACATACTACCCACGTCCGTTCTTTTCCGTTCTGTTTATGCAAATTTTCACCACTTTTTGGAGTGGATGACAACGGATGGAGCCACCCCCGAAATTTTGCTCACCCGCTGTGTCCTTTATGCATACGTTTTGCATCCGTCAGCCAGTGGGACCGGGCCTTTAATGACCACAAGGTTCACTTAACGACTAGGGTGTTTGCCTAACGCAGGGGTCTGCAACCTTAAACAACCTTAAACGAGCCATTGTTCTATTTTCTTTTAAACAGGTATCTCTCTCTTTCTCTTTCTCTGTCTCTCTATCTCATCTCTCTCTCTCACATCTATCTTTTTCTTTCTCTCTCTCTTTCTCATCTTTCTCTCTAATCTCATTCTCTCTCTCATCTCTTTCTCTCTCATCTCTTTCTCTCTCATCTCTCTCTCTGTCTCTCTCATCTCCTCCCACCAGTGGTGGGATTCAAATACTTTTGCCACCGGTTCAGTGGATGTGACTTGGTGGGCACACTTTGCACTCATTCACACACTTTGCATGCACGCGCATGCCAAACATGCACTTTGCGCTGGCACAGAGGCGTTTGCGCAGGCGCAGAGGTGTTCTAACTCACCTCCAGCAAGCCTGCATGATTCCAGTCTCTTCAGCAGCTGCCGCGCAGTACTATTCTGTGCCGCGCAAAGCAGGTGCGCTTCAAATTTAGTGGATAAAGGTGAGTATGGGAGCCTGGACAGGTGGGTGGGCCCAACAGCAGAACGGCAGAGAGAACCGGTTCGGTCTCTGCTGCTCATTGCTGCTACCAACTCACCAGAACTGGATTGAACCAGTAGAATACCACCACTGCCTCCCACTCATCTCTCTCTCTCTCATCGAAGGATATCATGTTGATAGTGTTGAAAGTCATCAAGAGATCTGGGAGAGATAAATGAATATAATAATATACCCTATGTCAAGACCTCCGTTGTCATCCACTGACATGACTAATGCTGTCTGAGTGCTGCAACCTCTAAAACTGAGTGCTTACCATCCTCTCAAAAACATTCCTCCAAAAGGAAAGGAAACCAGACAAACTAACATGGTCAAGTCCAAGGATGATCTTTTGGAAAGGGGACATACCACTGCTCCCTTCAAGGCAGGCAGCACCCTTGACCCCATGAGGAGTTTATCATCACTTGGATGATGGATCCAATTCCAGGAGGACTTTACCAACTGGGAGGGGTACGGGTCCAAAGCTTAAATTCTTACCAAAAAGTAAGTTCAGAAATGCCCTGGTCACTTAAAATGCCAGTCCCCAATCCCAATCCCCAATGATGCAGCACTGGTCTGCGGTATGCCAGCAACCAGGCTGCACAAACAAGCTAAGCCCCATCTGCAAGATACAGGCAGCACACAAAACCACACCTACTCAGGTCCACAGAAAAGCCTTTCCCTGGTGCCCAAAAGGTTGGGAGCCACTAAAGACCTACCCAGCTACTGTCCAACACCAGTTTGTTCACTCTTTTAATAAATGGGCAGAGGGCATTATAGTGGCTTTCCCACTCGTTGCAGGGATTAAGCCTTTGTTAAGACCTGTCCAAGCAGGGGGAAAGGCAGTGAGGCCCTTGCTTCAGACAACTCATCTTCAGTATCATGAAAGAACTGAAAATCATAACTGTATTTTTACTTTCTGGGAGAAAAGTACCTATGGGAATTTCACTGAAGTCATTACAACTTGACCGGATTTAAATAATGTGCAGTTCAACTCAATCTGGAAAATATCTTGAGCTGGGTCTGCTTCTGGTGATATAGATTTGGATATATTGTGATAGGCTTAAATATGAGTTTTACAGACAGATTTATTTTTTTTCTTTATGGTATAACGCTCATTTTGCATGGTTTTCATTTACTTTGTATTTGTTGTTAGCTGCCTGTGTTTTGGAAGTGAATAGATTGCAAATATTGTTAACCAAGCAAATGAATACAGGGTATCAGTTTCTTATACAGTATCTCTCTCTTCAACCTATCCATCTGTATTTCTGTTGAGTTGATGAGTTGGGGAGGTGGGTGTGTGCGCTTTACCTTTATTTTTTTTTTATTTTCGTTATCTTTTAAAAATCCTGGTAAGGTCCTTCATTTATTCCATCTTTAATATATTCATAACATGTTCTGAAGGTGAGCCATGTGATGAGTAACACAATTATCCCAAAGGAGGGGGAAAGAACATTGGTTTGTTGAGGCTCAATGATGGCTAGAAACAGTATATAGGAACTTGAAGACTTAATTTCCTATTCCTTTCGTGCAGCTTTTGCATGGATGAAATTTCTGCTCCCTGTTGCGTGGTAGATTGGTTGGGGCTGTGGAAACTGGAAGGGAGCATGTTGCTTTTGGAATACTTATGGCAGTATAATGAGTGGTAGGATCTAAAAAGTTTTATTACTAGTTCTGTGGCATGGCTTGGTGGGCTTGGCAGGGGAAAGATACTATAAATTCTCCATTCCCACCCCACCCCACTAACCTGCTTTCCAGCTCTGTTCTCCTGTGCAGAGCAACAAAAGGAGACCCAGCCAATCAGCTTGGACTCAGGAGGCAGGAATAGATGGGGACGGGGCCAGTCAGAGGTAGTATTTGCTGGTTCCCCAAACTACTCAAAATTTCTGCTATGGTTCTCCAGAACTCATCAGAATCTGCTGAATACCACCTCTGATTAGATTTCTCTTTCTTTCTCCCTCTCTATTTCTCATCTCTCTCACTCCTCCATGGCAAGAGCAGCAGTGTCAGTGTCTCAGGAGAAAAGTCGCCCCCCACAATATTCCTCTCATCTCACCTTGAGTAGCCTCACGCAGCACCAAATTTAGCTTCACAAATTAAGCGCCATTTGCAAAGCGCACTAAATTCAAAGGTGCTGTGCAGTGCACCTCTCCCCACCC
Organism: Laticauda laticaudata; assembly: GCA_004320025.1. NCBI lineage: Eukaryota > Metazoa > Chordata > Lepidosauria > Squamata > Elapidae > Laticauda > Laticauda laticaudata. The sequence goes on from BHFT01008484.1 coordinate 12,673, forward strand.
CATATTTGTCTCACTGCAAGCAGCCTCACACTGTACAGCACCTTTAAACTTCGCGCATTTCACAAATGAGGAGAAGGGGATTTCAGCACCATTGCCATCACTGCCTCATTTGTGAAGAGTGTTAAGCTTAAAGGTGCTGTGCAGCGTGCCTCTCCCCTCCATATTTCTCACTGCGAGTAACCTTGTGCTGTGCGGCATCTTTAAACTTAGCGCATTTCACAAATAAGGGGATTCCAGAGCCATTGTTTAAAGGTGCTGCACAGCACAAGGCTGCTTGAAGCGAGAGAAATACAAGGGGGAGATGTGCTGCACAGCACCTTTGAGCTTAGCACACTTCATAAATGAGACAGTGGCAGCAATGGCACTGGAGTCCCCTTCTCATTTGTGAAATGGGCTAAGTTTAAAGGTGCTGCACAGCGTACCTTCCCCCCCCCTATTTCTCTTGCCATGAGCAGCCTTGTGCTGAGTGGCATCTTTAAACTTAGTGCATTTCACAAATGGGAAGGGGATTCCAGCGCCATTCTCATCACCGCCTCATTTGTGAAGGAAGCATGCTAAGCTCAACAGTAGTTGCATCACATCTCCCCCTCATATTTCTTTCACTGCAAGCACCCTCATGCTGCCCAACACTTTTAAACTTAGCACATTTCACAAATGAGAAGGGAATTCCAGCATCATTGCTGCTGTCACCTCATTTGTGAAGTGCGCTAACCTCAAAGGTGCTGTGCAGCATCTCTCCCCCAACCATTTCTCTCGCTGCAAGCAGCCTCGTGCTGCACGGTACCTTTAAACTTAGCGTGCTTCACATATGAGGCATCGGCGGCAATGGCGCTGTTGTCTCCTCCTCCCCATTTGTGAAGTGTACAAAGTTTAAAGGTGGTGCACAAGGAGCAGGCTGCAGATGAGGTCCTGGCTGACCACCTTTCCCAGGCCCGCTTCCCCGAGGGGGCACCTGACTGTGCTTATAGGTTGCTGAAGTGGTTGAGACGAGCAGGGGGCAGAGGTGGATCTATCGATAGGTCAAGGTGGTTGTTCAGACAGGCAGGAGGTGGGCACAGGGAAACCTGAGGCCATGGCAATCAAATGGCGGTCAACCACACTTCCCAGCCTTGCTTCCCCATGGGGGGAAGCAAGGTGGGGAGAGGAAAGGCAAGCTGTTGAGTCCCAGCCCAAACTGCTTCAGGTATCAATAAAACATCCAGTTTTATTTCATATTGTCCTCCTTTTAAGCACATATTCTCAACAACAGAAACATTAAATGGTTCTTCCTTTACACCAGATATCACTAAAGGTTTCCCTATCTATGTAACACCTTTAGGTAATCTACACAATGAAGTTCTAGCTGCACCAGTATCTATTAAGAAAACACAATCCTCTTCTGGTCCCACTTTCAGGTTTACCAAGGGCTCTTGGTGGGATCTGAGAAACAAGAGCCCTCGACCCCCCCTTCAGTTAGGGTATACAATCTCTGCTCCCTTCTCTGGGTTCTCAGATTGTCAGGCAATTTCTAACAAAATGCCCTTCCTTGTCACAAGCAAAACACTTTTTGTTTCCTCCAATCACCCTATATTTGTTCCAAGGAAGAAACCCTCTACCTTGTCCAGGATGCTTCCATCTATCCCCAGTAGATGGTGCTCCAACCCTTCTATCTCTACCTCCACCAGCTCCTTCCATTTTAGTTTCAGGCTTCATAACTGCCTTAAATGTGGAAACCATCATCTGACTCTTCTGTCTAGTCCACTGTTCATCACAATTTACAAAAACTTTCTGTGACTCTTGCAATAAAATGGAGATGTCAACATCAGCCCAACTAACTAGCTTCTGTAGTTTACGTTTAATATCCAGCCCCACCTTTGTCACAAACTGTACTTTTACCAAAGAATTATATGCTGGTGTCTCCGGAGCAAGACCAGAATACTTATTCAAACTCTCCTTGATTCGATTCAAAAACTTAGCCGGTGGCTTATCCTTCAGCTGGCCTACTTTAGAACCCTCAATCAGATTGCGTCCTTGTGGAACTGCAGTACATACACCTTGAACAATAATTCTCTTAAGATCTTCCATCTGCACTCTATGTTCAGAATTATTATTATTCCAACTAGGATCAGCCAAAGGAAACGTGGTCTCAGTTGCAGGGGTTTTTTGCCATCCTATCTGGGTTTTATCCCAATATGGCATTGCAGCCTTCCTTATCTGAACCCTTTCCTCTGGACTAAACAAATAACCCAAAATATGTTGTAATTCCACAAAAGTATAGATATTAGGGCCAAGAAATAAATCCAAAGATCCTAGTTTGGCAATTAGAATCTCACCAGGCTCAAGGTTGACTCAGCCTTCCATCTTCCAGAGGTGGGTAAAATTAGGATCCAAATTGTTGGGGGCAATAAGCAGACTCTGTAAACCTCTTAGAGAGGGCTGTAAAGCATTGTAAAGTGGTATATTGCTTAAAAAAGGATTGAGGTGACATGATAGCAGTGTTTCAATATCAAAGGGCTGCTACAAAGAAGAGAAGGGATCAACTTATTCTCCAAAGTATCTGAATTCAGGACAAGAAGCAATGGATGGAAACTAATCAAAGAGAGAACCAACCTGGAACAAAGGTGAAATTTCCTGACAGAAAAATTAATTGGTGGAACTTACTTCCAGAAGTTGTGTGTATTCCAACACTGGAGGATTTTAAGAGATTGGACAATGATTTGTTTGAAATAGTATAAGATCTTCTACTTTAGGACTAGAAGACCTCTAAGGTCCCTTCCAATTCTAGAAGCAGCCTCCATTTTCTGAGCAGCCACAGGCTGGGGGGCCCAGTCATGAAGCAGTTCTTCCTGCTTTCCTAATCTGATCTCCGCAGCACTGCAAAAAGCTCTGGATCTTTTTGGAGCACTGTGGAGACCACATTAGAGAAGTGGAGTATATCACTCCATCCCTGGGGCATGTGCTTGTATCCTGGAAGTAGCTGCCATTTTGTGCAATGCAAGAATTACGGCCACTCTAAAAATGGCAACTGCTTCCAGGATGCAGCCATGCAGCCCACGGATGTTGAAAGATGGAGTAGCCTGCCCTCCTGAGGTCCAAATATCTAGAGTTCTTCAAATGGTAAGTGCATGATAGGTGACTGGGTGTGGAGAAGGTTTTGGGGACGCAGCAGGATTGGATAGGGGGCTGAAAAACTATTCTCAATGTTCCCTACACGTACACTGTCAGAGTTTGTTGCAGAAAATCAAATCCAGAAAGCACACACAGATAACTGATTCAGTAGGATTCATTAACTTTTTTATATACATAATAATACATGAAGTAAATTTATAATACCAACAGCAGATTCTTCCAACATGGTAGAGAGGAGAGATTGTAAGTAAGTTTCTATTCAGCAGACAGACTTGTTTGCAGCTTCAGAACTCAGATTTAAAAAGAACCTCCTCTATACAGGGCTAAGCCTAAACATGCCCAGGCTCCAAGCTGTTTCAGCTCCCAAACAGCACTCATTGGCTGATTTAGTTGCTATGCCTATACATTGGCTGACCTTGTTACCATGTCCTATTCCAGCCAGTCCCCAATGGCTGACCTGTTGCCATGTCTGTTCCAGTTCATGAATATTCTGACAGTCCTCCCTTCATGATTGGAATAGATATAAATCCAAATTACTTTAATATTCATCAGATACCTGTATTTGAAGACCCACATTCACAGTTCCCTTGAAATAACTGAGAATCCTTTTTACACCCATCCAATGCAATTACATTGGTGCAGCAGTAAAGCTATTCAAAATGCTTATTTCACCAAGCTATGTCTGGTCTGGACCAGGGGTTGTCAACCTTTTGGACCTCAGGGACCACCAAACTCATAATTTTAAATCCCGTGGACCACTAATTTGAATTTTGACTGACGGTGGCACAGGAAACTTTGGCCAGTCTCTCAAGAAATGAGAGTGACTCCGGCTTCTTCTCTCTGCTAACAGGCAAAATTTTCTCTTAAGTATCAACAGTGAGGTGTCACATAAAATGGTTCATTCTGTACTGTTGAATTTCTACTACTTATTGCCTCAGGTACTTTGATTAGGAGGGGGAAACATTTACTGTTTTGCATTTGATATGATAATCAAATCAGAAGCCACTCTCCAACCACTATAATAAAATGGAACTATTTTGCCATTATATTACAATTTCTCTTTCTCTTAACAACCTCTCTACCCCAACTATTACCATATATACTCGCATATAAGCCGATCTTGTGTATAAGCCAACCCTTAAAAAACTGCCCCAAAATGAGGAATTTTGCAAAAACTCGCATATAAGCCGACCACCCAATACCATGGTGTGTTGTTTGGGCTAATAACAAGAGTATCAATATGCAATGCACTGATGAAGGTTCATTATCAAAGCATTTGTGTAGGAAACAATATTAAGTTAATTACCCGGTATGTAAAGAATCTGATGTTGCACGTGACGATCGCAAACACGAAAGCGGTCACGTGAATGACTAACCAATCACAGCGTGTTATGATCCGGTGATAGAAAAAGCAAAATGGAGGCGCCCAGAGTAAAAAAAATGTGCTTAATTAGATGTACTTATGTTGCATTTTATTTGAGGTACAGTTAAAATTAATATTGAAATTGAGTTGTAGTTTGTCGGAATTAACTTTATTTAGTGCAGTCTCAATTTTTATGGCTGTTTGTATGGCTGAATGGTAATGTCAATGATATTGCGTGATCTGAGAAGTGGCGTCATGTCAGTTCGTTGGTGTGATTTATGCGCGTATAAGCCGACCCCCTAATTTGATAAAAAAAAAATATTGAGTTTTAGTCAGCTTATATGCGAGTATATACGGTATATTTATCAGCCTGCAATGAGCCAATAACATAAAATACAAGAAGCCTTGCCAAAAGGCTCTAATTTTGTGACAGGGACCCACACCACAAATACATGAAACTCTTGATTCCTCCACCGTCCATGGGAGAAGAAAAAACATGGTAGCACAAGGAACCAGGAATCTCCTTTTCAGACAAAGGAGTGGCCGGCTGGATGCGGTTTTACACCTGGTGCCCCAAAGGACTCCATAAGCTGGACTCAGGTGCTCCTGATAGACATGTAACAGGGGGGCAGAACTGCAAACGGACACCAGGGAGCTGGCAGGGTTTAAGAGAAGGGCGAAAGCAGCGGTGGCGGCAGAGGGAGGGTTTTCTTTTCTTTGTGGAAGCCTCTTCGGGCACTGCCTCTTCCCTTCCAGCACTGCCTCCAGTGCTGATTGGAAGTTCAGCGCTTCTGAATGGAGTGCTAGATGGAGTGCTTCTCTGGCTGCCATGCTTTGGTGACGGGTGCAGGGAAAGGTAGCATCCTCGGGGCTGCTCTGCTGGAGAAATGCTGGCGCTTTGGGGATGAGCCCACTCCACCCACCCCCTCGTTGTTGCGAGGTGCTACAATATTGTGCTCTCCTTTGCACAGGAGTTCAGCCAACCTATCTGCAAAATCGTCTTTCTTGAGGAGCGCTTTACAGTTTGCAGATATCTTGGCTGCCTGCTAATGGAGAGAAGCTGCCAGAGTCACTCTCATCTCTTGAGAGCCCGGCCAAAGTTTCCTGTGCTGCTCATGCTTCAGCGCCTTGACTCCCAAGAGCAGGTGTTCAGCCAAGCTACCTGAAAAATTGTCTCTTTCTCTCTCAAGAAGCACTCACAGAGAGAATCAGCCAGTCACTCTCATCTCTCAAGAGCCCAGCTGAAGTTTCCCACGCTGCTTCTGCAAGTGCTCTTGGAGAGAGACAATTTTGTAGATAGCTTGGCTGATCTCCTGCCCCTGGAGTCAAACTGCTGAAGCGGAGATTTCCAACCCCACCACAGGTCAGTCTCATATTCCAGAGCTGCAGTAGTCACAAGACTCTCCCTTTGGTCATCCCGGAGCAGCTCATCCATGGCAGGCTGGTGCACAGGCCAGTCCTGTGACTACTGCAGCTCTGGAATATGGGACCGACTTTCCCACCAATGTCAGCAAGCCACCCCAGGATGGATTTCCCTCCCCTGCCATTGGTTGTGCCTTACCTTCCAGTTCCAGCTGATGTGGCTGTACTCAAGGTAAGTTTGGCCGAAGGGTGGGGGCCAGTGGGTGGGCGGGCCATGTGGGTGGTGCAGCCTTGTGTTCCTGCACAGCCTGGATTAATTGCTTTGGGGGGGACATTCTTCTGTGGCCCACCAAAATTTTCTTGCAGCCCACCAGTGGGCCGTGGCCTACCAGTTGGCGACTGCTGGTCTGGACCACTGTGACAGATATAACAGGTTCCCCATTGCTGACTGATATATCTCTTGATCACAGGCTTCACTTTCATCCTCACCCAAACTGTTATGAAAATCTGTACTCATAGGTGTTGGAGCAGTTACAATCTTTCAGGTTATATCTCTTCAACAACTGTTCAATTTTTCTTTTTTGACTGAGAATATAACCACCTTTTTCCTGTCTATCATTCTGTGAGTCCAGATAGGTTGGGGTTAACTCTGCTTAAACCAGTTGGACTGAGTCTGCTCAAATTCAAGCTCCACCCCTTTGCTGAAGCCATTCCCCAGTTTACAATTCAGTCTTAGCCAGGACTCGATATGTTCTACAAGGCTCCAATGTCGGTGTAATTGGAGCCTGATCGTAAAAAGGAAAAAAAAAATTTAAATGGACCTTTGAGGCTTAGAATCTGCTGGAGACTGGTGAGTGAGCTAATTTTAGCTTCCAGGACTTCCAGATCATGCAAAGGGCTCCAGGCTCAGCGCGGGGAGCCAGGACCACATGGGAGGGCTCCATGTGATCGGCCTGATAAGGGCAGCCAACTGATTGGTGCGGTAGCACGGCAGCAGAAGAAGCCGCTTGCGGTTTCTCTTTCCTGGCTTACTGTTCAGATTGCCTTGGCTGCAAAATGCATAGCTCAGCATCCTACAGCAGCGGCTTTAGGATCTGGCAGAGAGATTTACAAACCTTGGAGGAAGCAAAGTAGCCGCTTGATCTGGCATCGGTTCGATCCCAGCTGGCAGGGATTACCCCCAGCTGAAGGGCGTTATCAGCTGCGTTGCCATTGCTGAGTTACAATAGTTGGTGGAATATTTCCAGCACTGAGGAATTGCATGGGTGCCATTCTGACCTGTTTGCAGGTCCAAAACCTGGTGGGAGACCGGCAGGGTGTGGCTGCAGCCCAACAGGAGCCTTTTACAGGCTTGCTAAGCCGGCTAACCAGGTAAGCTGATTAATTTCTTTCTGCATAAGGCTTTTTATTGCATTATTCCTTTGTGATTGGATTTATGAATACTCCTCACTCCTTCATGCAGGTCCCCTCCTTTTCCTGCTTTTTTGTGAATTCATTTGTTCTCCAGGTGAGATGGCTGATAAAGAACAAGAAAGAGAACCCAACCCTTCCACTTCCAAAGGAAAATCCAGGGGAGACAGAAGAGGAAGGCACCTGAAGCCAGAGCTGAACCAGAGGTCTAGAAAGAACCAAAGGCTTCTGGAAAAAGGTTGGAGAAATGCCACCATGTGACTGGGGGGGAAGGACAGGAGATCTCCCCCTTCTGATGCTGGGTCAGATCAATCTGCACAACCCCCAGTTTTACAACTGGAAGTTGGGCCTTCTACCTCTATTGGGCCACCTCGCCCTGGCATTTGGTCCTCTGATAATTCTTCTGCAGTTGGGGATCCAACTACTTTGGGAGACCTTGAGAGGTATGATAGGAAGCCTTCAATTGTTGAGGAGCTGCTTCCTCCTCCCCCTTAAAAGGGCCAGACCTGTTCCTGAACCTTACAATTCTGAGGAAGAGTAAGAGGCTGTTCCAGCTCATTTGGAAGCCATTATTGCCAAGGCTATCAGAAGGGGAGTGGTAGAAGCTCTTAGAGCGTCTAAAGGAAATATGTCTGAAGCTTCAGATCAATCAGAACCAGACAGGTTCCTTTCAGGCCAGAGAAACCTACTCCTTCAGAGACAGAGGTTCCCCAGTGCCTTTGCTACCCAGCATTTCGGGCAGAGCCCTTGAAGATGAGAAAAAAGAATCTGATTTCTCAGAGGATGAGTATATGGCCATTCAAAGACCTTCCTTTACTGCTATTTTTGATGCACAGAAGTTTAACTTTATTACGCAAAGCCAAGAAAACTACATACCTGGGGCCTGGGGCTGATGTTGGTGAAACAGAGAGTGATGGCACAGTGCTACCTGATCAACTTTTTGATGAACCAGCTGTAAGACCGGAAATGGTGCCAGTCTCTAGATTATTCCTCAATGTTACACAAAAACAGATGGAAGCCCCGAGTACTTCCTCTTCGCTGTCAGCCAACGAGAGGCATTTCTTCACCATGGGGCCCAAGCTAACTAGCTCCCCACAGGTACCTACAGTTGATGCACCAGTTGCGGCTATGGTATCTGACTCATCTAATCCGACAGATCCTGAAGAGGCACTAAAAGCTGAGGATAAGAGGATCAAATAGTCCCTCCAGCGCACTCACCTGGCATGGCTTTGGCCACCTCCTTTTTCACAAGGTCCTCTCTACATTGGCTTCGCCAATTGCAGGAACGTGTCCCTTCATTGGATGTGCGAATCCATCAGGATATTCATAAGTTGGTCACAGCTGCAGAATTCACTGCAGACGCTACTTTGAATAGTGCCAGGTTTGCCACCAAGGCCATCGCCACATCCATAGCTGCCTGTAGAATGTTTTGGCTGAAGAGTTGGCAGGCAGACATTCAGCACAAGTGGAAGGTGGCCTCTTCTCCCATAAAAGGGGACAAACTATTTGGTGAGGTCCTGGAGCCACACCTGGATGAAACCAGGGACAAGAAGAAATATCTTCCTTCTCTAAATCGATGCTCCAGTTTTAGGGCTGCTCCTTCTAACCGTAGATTCTCTTACAGAGGAGAGGGCACTTCAGGGGCTCAGGGGTCCCAGAGGCAACCTTACTACCGGCAAGAACGCCCTCAGGACAGAACAGCCCGTGACAGACCACAGTATTCAGGCAAGCGGCCCTTTCACGAGAGAGGAAGTCACTTCTTCAGACGCTCCCGATGAAGATAGCAGTAGTCCTCCCATTGGGGGCAGATTATCCCATTTTGCTGCCCAATGGGAAACTTCCACATCTGACGCTTGGGTGTTATGAACTGTTAGACAGGGTCTATCCCTCGAATTTTGATCCCCTCCCAGATCTTTTGTACCTTGTTCAGTCTCCAGAATACCCTCTCGTAGACAGTTGGTGGAACAAGCAATTCAACACCTGTTAGATATTAGGGCCATACAAAAGGTCCCCATTAACCAACACCGCAAGGGATTCTATTCTTGTCTGTTTGTGGCACCTAAATCTTCTGGTGGATGGCGAGGCATCTTAGATCTTAAAAGGCTCAATAAATTTGTTTTGTACAAGCGTTTCAGGATGCATTCACTACAGACTATCTTGGCTGGCATCAGGAAGGGTGACTTCCTCACCTCTATAGATCTAACTGAAGCTTATCTTCATATCAGAATTTATCAGTCTCATAGGCAATACTTACGTTTCACTTACCAACGCAAACATTTCCAATACAGGGCCATGCCCTTTGGCTTGTCTTCTGTGTCAAGGGTTTTCACAAAAATCTTGGTGGCCCTGGCAGCCCATTTGAGGAATATCCCCATTGTTACTTCGATGACATTTTAATTCAGTCTACTTCTAAGAACCATGCCCTAAGTGATCTACAGACCACCATTAACATGTTGCAAGACCATGGATTTTCCATAAATAAGAAGAAAAGCCATTTTTCTCCTTCCACAACTTTCTTGAAAAAGAAAGATAGAGAGGATATCTATCCTCACAAGAGAGGATAGACAGTCTGCCTTCTATGATTGGGCAGATTGTGAAGGCTCATTCTTCCACCCTAGCTTCTCTATCCCAAACTATTAGGAAAAATGATGTCTACCATCTCCATTGTACCTTGGGACAGGCTTCACTCCAGAAAGCTTCAATGGTTTCTTTTGCCTCATCAAAAGGCTGGCAGAAGTCATTCGGCTATCAGGGTTTGTGTCCCTACATCAATCAAGAGGTCATTGTTGGTGGTCTTCTCCAGCCTTAAATGCTGGTCAACCATTCAAAGAACCTTCCCATATAGTCATCACCATGGATGCCAGTCTCCAGCTGGGAAGCCCATCTATACTTGAATTTGGCACAGGGCCTGTGGTCTCCAATAGAAAAAGGGAAGATTATTAATTGACTAGAATTAAGAGTAGTCAGATTTGCTCTTAAACAATTTAGGTCACACATATTTCACTCCCATGTCCTTGCCTTGATGGACAATACCACCACCAAGGGTCACATTAATAGACAGGGAGATCCCAGATCCCAAGCTCTTATGTTAGAGGCTGAGTGTCTGGGACTTTGAGCAGAAAAGAATCTGCTTTCTATTTGGGGCGGAACACATCTCCGGGGGGGATAATACACAAGTTGATTGGTGAAGTAGAGCAAAAATTGACCCTTCAGAGTGGAGTATTCCCCCTCTTCTGTTTCAGGAGCTCATTCAGATATTCGGACTTCCAGTGGTGGACCTGTTTGCCTCTCTGACCAATGCCCAACTTCCCAGATTCTTCACCGGGTTCACACACCAGGGAGTAGAAGTGACCAATGCTCTGAGGTGCCATTGGCCTTGGGGGCTGCTGTATGCCTTCCCTCCTCCTCCGTTGTTACCAGCAGTGATTCGGAAGATCTTGGAGGAGGAGGAGGAGGAGGAGGGATTGTTATTGTTATTAGCTCCATACTGGCCCAGACATCCTTGGTTCGCGGACCTGGTGAACCTCTCGTGCTCCACACCTTGGAGAATCCCTCCTCTCAAAGTCTCTCTTCTCCAAGGAGAAGTCTCACACCCCAGTGGTTCTAACTGACCGCATGAGGAAGCAAAAGATTTCTGAGAAGGCCATCCAGACCATCCTAGCAGTCAGAAGACCTTCCACTAACAGAATTTACCAAGCCGCTTGGACAGCTTTCTGCCAGTAGTGTTTGAAATCCAAGATTTTCCCCATTTCGGCTTCTGTGGCCAATATTTTGGACTTTTTGCAGGAGGATCTCTACAAGGGACTCTCCGCTAATACCTTGCATAGACAGGGAGCATCCATTTCCTCAGTTTTGTTTTTGTATCGTAAAGGTTCCCTGTCTCTCAATCTGTCCATTTGTAATTTTTTAAAAGGGGCTTCCAACATAAGGCCGCTAGTGGTTCACAGATTTCCCACTTGGGACCTTCCCAAAGTTCTAAAAGCCTTAATGTCTCCACCTTTTGAACCACTTAAATCCATAACCTTGTATTTCCTCTCTCTCAAGGTGGCATTCCTCATAACCATTACCTTGGCTAGGAGGATTTCAGAGTTAGCTGCTCTTTCTGTCAAAGAGGGCTTGTGTGTCTTCCATACAGAGTGGTGTTGCAATTGGATCTCCCCTTTATACCTAAAATCAATTCCAGATTTCATAGAGCACAGGAACTTGTCCTTCCAAATTTTTGTCCTACTCCTTCCCACTCTCTCGAGCGATCATGGCACACTCTGGATGTACAGAGGGCTTTGAAGACTTACATCCAGAGGACCCTTCCATTCCACAGGACGGAGGCCCTGTTTGTATCATTTCAATCCACTTATTTTTTATTTTATTTGGTTTGTCAATTGCTTACAAGATAATAAGCATAAGTAAAAACATAATTATGAATACATGGATACATATAAGAAAAATAAAAGAAACAATAGGACAGGGACGGTAGGTACATTGGTGTGCTTATGCACGCCCCCCTGAGGTTGAAGGTGTCGCCAACGATGGGGGGGAGCAGGTGGATTATGGCCTGCATTGCTAAGGCTTACCACACTTCGGCTTTTCCAATACCAAGAGGAGTGACAGCACATTTCACCAGGAGAGCAGCAACAACAGCGGCCTGGGCTACCCAAGCCCCCATTGAGGAAATCTGCAGAGCGGCCACCTGGTCTTCTCCATCTACTTTTATCCGCCATTATTGCATTGATGCCTTTGCTGCAGCGGATGCCACTTTCGGCAGTAGCGTCCTGCAAAGTGTACATAAACACTGAAGTAAATAGGACCAGATTATTGCCCTCCCTGGAATTAGCATCCTATCTGGACTCACTCCACATAGACAGAAAATTAACATTCAGGTAAGCCAATGTTCTTTCTCAGTCCTTTCTATCTCTACCCTGAGGTATTTTTTTATTTCTTCCAAATTCTTTAATTCAAATTTCTTCTCTAACTTATTAGCAAATTCTTTTACTTGTCATATCCTTTGCAATGAAACAAAGATCATCCATAAATGCTAACAGTTGACAATCCCCACCTTGTAACTTTCCAGTGTATATGCAACCATCAGCCTTGCAACTCTTGAACTCAAGACCCTTCAATGCAGTATCTAAACATATATTCCAATTCCTGGCTGACTGCTTCAGCCCATAAATGGCCTTGTTCAATGTATACATCATTGGGCTTTTTACTTTCATACCCTGGTGCTTGAACCATGTAAATTTTTTCCTACAATTCTGCATTGAGGAATGCAGTGGTTATGTCAAAATGCCTAATTTTATGGCCATGTGCCACTGCCAACACTCGTGCCAGCTTGATGCTTTCACTCTTTACACTTGGTGTGAATACCTCATCATAGCGCACATTTTTCATCTGTGAAAAACCTTGTGCCACTAACCTTGCTTTATATTCTATCTCATTATTGGGCAGTACTTTTTTTTTATATACCCCCTTCACCCTGTGGCAAAGTCATAGATGGGAATACTTCATGTTCTTCCATGGATTTGATTTCCTTATCCATGGCTTTTTTCCACTTTACTTGTTCAATTTTAGGTAATGCCAATACTTCCTTATAGTTTCTTGGATCATACCATACATTATACACCTTAACTTTATTAACAGAATACCTGTCAGGTGGAATCCCTTTGTTCCATCACTCTGACCTGTATGGTATTGACTGCTCCTGTGCTTCAACCCTCTCTTGCTTCATATCTTTTTCAGCTTCTCCTCCCTGAATGCTGACACCCTCACTGAATTACCATCACTAAATAGATCACCGTTACTAAGTGAATCATTCCATAAATTTGCATCAATTCTGTTCCAATTTTGCTCTGCAAAGCTAACAGACCTTGAAATCACTATTCTTTTGCTTCCATCACTTTGAAGTGAGGAGAAGCAGGCAAGATCACAGCCCTCCTTCTCCACCCACCAGAAGAAAGAGGAGTCTGAAGCTGCAGCCAGTGCCTTCCCCACACAGCAGGTAGCCCCCTCCCTCTCTACAAACTAGAGCTGGGGAAGAAGGCCAGCCACCTCAAGGCTTACGGAGGGCGACAGGAGGAAGGGGGAATAGTGCTCAACAATCCACCCAGGTTCAGGAAAATATTTGATGGGCACCCAGACCAGCTAGCTCTATTCCTTCACTCAGAAGAGATCCACCAAGAACACCATGGACATCTCTACCCAGAGCCATGGTGAATACCATTTCTGAGGAGCTAGAGGGAGAAGCCAGAGGATGGCTAGCAATCCTCCACAAGAGAAGGGCTCCCAACTGCAGGAAAAAGAGGCCAGATTTGAGGAGGCAGAGGAGGACCCGTATGCAGAAGATGAGTTCATCAGTCTAAAGCAGGGAGGGCGGCCCATCAAGGAACACATCTGTTGAGGTAATTCTCCGTTAGGAGAATGAGCGCATTCAGGGAGACGTATAGAGAGTAGTGTTGGAATGATACATACAGAGCACACAGATACACTGTACAGTAAATGTAGGTTTTTACTTCCAGAAAGGTTTAAGCAAAGTCCAAAATAAGCAATCCAAAGTCATTCACAAGTTAAATCAGTCAGTTTTCAATCCAGGGATAATCCAAATATCAAATTCCAGTGTCAAAAATAGTTCAGTATCAGACTTACATTAATCCAGTAAAATCAGTCAATTAGAAGAAATAGAGCAACGGCAATACTTTCCAACAGAAGGAAACAAAGATACTCAGACACACTCTCTTCTGAGACTAAGACTAAGACTAAACAACCCAGGTTTCTGGTTCCATCTTATGGTCATTTGTAAAACCACACCCAATTGCAGTTTTTAGCATGCTCTTAAAGACATAGTACTAAAATGTTTATCCTGGTTTATATATTTCTAATCCAAATAGCTGTTAGGTTACTCATATTCCTGACAACATCCATGAATTCAGGAAAATAAGTGGAAAGCTACCCCTTTTGCCTGAGCGGATGCTGGTCCATTTTTTCAGAACAAGCCTGGACAAGCAAATTGGCCAAGGAACCGCCTATTGAGACATTCTGAACAGACTGAGTAGTTCTGAGTGGCCATAAAAGTCAATGGGGGATTACGCATCAACAACATGAGACATCAGGACACCTAGCAGAGAGATCAACCAGACCAGAGACCACCTAGCTGACCACAGCACCACAACTGTCCCCCAAACCAACCATTCCACGAAGCTCAATTAAATGCTACAGATGCGGAGGAATGGGCCACATGGTAATGGTGTGCGCAACCCCAGCTCTGAAACCAAAGCCAGAGCCACTGCCCAAGGCACAACCAGAATGAGGCCTCAGATGTGCCATCAACATGCCCCACAAGGCTCTTCAGGCTGCAGAGGTCCCTCCCCACCAGAGATGGTATTCAGCAGGTTCTGACCAGTTCTGGACAACTGGTAGTGGAAATTTTCAGTGGTTCAGAGAACCAGCAAATACCACCTCTGACTGTCCCATCCCCCATCTATTCTCTGCCTCCCGAGTCCCAGCTGATAAGCTGGGTCTTCTTTTTTTTGCCCTGCATGGTAGAACAGAGCTGGAAAGCAGGTTAGTGGGGTGGGGAGGGAATGGGATTTTGCAGTAACCTTCCTGTGCCATGCCCACCAAGCCACACCCACTGGTAGTAAAAAAATTTGAATCCCACCACTGTTCCCCACCCAGCTGAAGGGGGGAAAAACCCCAGGCAACGATGACCAGTCGCTGGATTCCGATGACAGAAAGGACAAGGGTGAAAATGACCCAATTATGAGTGGACTGGTCTCCCCTTTTGTCTTCCCACTACAACTCATAGCCACAAAAACAGGGACTCGGGACTTTTCAAGCCCAAATAGACTCGGGCTGCACTAGATGTCTGATCAACCTGACCACAGTCCTGAAACTGGGAATTAGAATAAAAAGGTTGGCCCACCCGATCCGGTTTGAACAGGTCGATGGGTCCCTATTGGAAGGGGCCCATGCCACTCACTTAACCAAACTAGTGAGACTAGAGCTTGCAGATCACTGGGAAACAATTCATAGTGGCCCCCCAAATGACAGATGCAGTCATACTGGGACTCTCCTGGCGAGAAAAGTGGGGCCCGACTATGTGGTGGTAGGGGGCAGCCACAGACTGATGATAGCAAGGAGACCCCAACCCCCTCCTCATCAGTAAATAGAAGCACTGCCCATGCAGGGAACCCTCCCAGAGAGCCCACCTGAACAACTAGCAGCCACCTACGACAAAACCCCAGAGGTCTAACAGATCCCGAGGGAATATTAGGACCTCATGGAGGTATTCAGTGAGACTGAGTACAGTGTCCTACCTCCCCACCATGAGACAGACTATGCTACAGAAATCATCCCCAGAGCAAAGCTACCTGATGCCCTGGGAAATGCAAGAAATGCACAGATACATCGACAAAACCTAGCAAGAGGATACATTGAGCGAACCAAGCCATGGGTCATAGCCCCAGTTCTGTTCAAAGAGAAAAAAGATGGGACCATGAAATTATGTGTGGACTATAAATGGTCTGTGTGTACACAATCTATACTCTTTCCCGCTCATGAAGGACAAGCTATCTCACCTGGCCAAGGGGAAGGTCTTTACCAAATTAGACTTCAGAGAAGCACACTATCGAGTCCGCATCAGGGGGGGAGATGAATAGAAAACAACGTTTCACTGCCCCCTAAGGAGCTTCCAATTCAAAGTCATGCCTTACAGACTACAGGACCCCCCTGGTGGTGTTCATGCAGTTAATAAACAAGATGCTACACAAGCACCTCTATAAAGGGGTCCTTGTCTACCTGTATGATATTCTCATCTACACTGAGACCATGGACGACTATATATCCCTAATCCGCCAGGTACTGGAAAAACTTCTGGTGGCAAACCTGTACGTCAAACTGTCAAAATGTGAATTTAACCAGTTAGTCTACCTGGGTTACTGAGTCTCAAATGAGGACATAGAGATGGACCCAGCCAAAGTACAAGCCTCGCACCCAAAGACAGCTACAAAGCTTCTTGGGGTTCACAAACTTCTAACCGGTAGTTCATCCCCTCCTTTGCGAGGATTGCCAAACCCCTGAGGAACCTCCTAAATACAGCGAGCCCAGGAACAAAATCCCGCCCAGGACAACCCCTGCAGTGGGACCTAACCTGCCGAAAAGCATTGGAAACACTGAAAGAACTGTTTGCAAAAGAACCAGTGCTGAAGCATCCTGACCCCAAACAACCCTTCATCATTCAAGTGGATGCCAGCGACGTGGCAGTGGGACCAGTGTTACTCCAAAGAAATAACCAAACAAGCCTACAACCCTGAATCTACACTCCCCTAAGCTCACAGACACAGAGAGGTGATGATCTGCACAGGAAAAAGAGGCTTTCATAATGAGATGGGCAGTGCAAACCGGGCATCACCTGCTGGAAGGGGGGCAGAGACTGTTCAAAGTCTGGACCGACCATAAAAATCTGTAATTGGGTGTGGTTCCGCAAATGGCCACAAGATGGAGCCAGAAACCTGGGGTTGTTTAGTCTCAGAAGAGAGTGTGAGTGAGTCTCTGTTTCCTTCTGTTGGAGAGTATTGTCGTTCCTCCTAATGACTGTTACTGATTGTTGATGTAAGTCTGTTACTGAACTGTTTTTGGATACTGGACTTTGATATTTGGATTATCCCTGAACTGAACACTGATTGCCTTACCTGTGAATGACTTGGACTGCTTATCTTGGACTGTGCTTAAATGTTTATTGGAAGTAAAAACCTACATTTACTGTACGGTGTATCTGTGTGCTGTTTGTGTATTATTCTTCATTACTTTCACTACGTCTCCCTGTATGCGCCTATTCTCTTAACGGGAAATTACCTCAACAGAGGGTCACAATCATAAATTTTATAGCTGCACTCAACTTGTTTTTGCTCTGCACAGATTGCTTTCAGGAAGTGAGGGGACCAGGATTTCAACTTGAAAAACATTCCTACACTTGTTTTCAAGTTGGCATAAAGAAGAGGGGGGGACATATGGCAAATGAACTTTGCAGCATATTCCAACTTTATCTTTAAAAAGATTGTAGCTAAGCTATTGAAGCTTTTGCCCACAAAAATCTTTAATTGGAGAATGTGATGGATGACACCTAGCCCGTGTACGTGCTTAATTGGGGAAACTGGATTATGGCACACCCATGGGGAAGGGGAAAAGCAGGGTCACAGGTTATTAATTACGTATGCCAGAATCGGCCAGTATGTCGCTAATGAATTCTTCAAAGTTTTTTGAAGTTTGGCTCAAGAATCATGATTAGGGTGATCGTTGGAATCCTGACTGCGAGTAGAGCAGGATGGGACCTTGGAGTCAAACACCTTGCTCAAGCAGGAGAACCTATGCCATTTCAGATAAGTGACTGTCTCTCTTCAGTGAGCACCCATGATTTCTGAAGACAAGTTGTTTCACTGGTTAATTGTCCTCATTGTTAGGAAGTTTCTCCTAAATTCCAGGTTGCTTTTCTCTTTGATTAGTTTCCAACCATTACTTCTTCTCCTGTCCTCTGGTGCTTTGGAGAATAATTTGACCCCCTCTTCTTTATGGCAGCCCTTCAAATACTGGAATACTGCTATCATGTCACCCATAATTATTTTCTTTGGACCAGTGAAACGCAAAACCTGCAGCCATTCTTCATATGATTTAGTCTCTAGGCATTTGATCATCTTAGTTGCTCTTTGAACTTTTTCCAAAGTTGCAACATTTTCTAGGTAGTACAGTAACCAAAGTTTATTGCAGTATTTCAGGTGTGGTCTTACTAGGGTTTTATAAAGTGGCACCAATATTTCATGTGATCTTGATTCTATGCCTCTGTTTATACAACCCAGGATTGTATTTGCCTTTGTGGCTGCTGCTGGCTCATATTCAAGTGATCATCCACTAGGACTCCAAGGTCCTTCTCACGGTTACTGTTTTTGAGCCAGGTCTCATCTAATCTGTACTTATACCCTTGATTTTTCCTGAATAAATGTAAAACTTTGCTTTTCCCCACATTAAAATTCATTTTGTTGGATAGGGCTCATTGTTCAAGTTTGACAAGATCTTTTTGAATCATGAGCTTGTCTTCTGGAGTATAGTATAATCTGCTCATTTGATGAGTTCCCCTTCTATTTCTTTATCTAAGTCATTTATGAAGACGGAGCCTTGTGGTACCCCATTACTGACTTCTCTCCATGTGGATGTAGTACCATTAACTCGTTGAGTGATGATATTGTCTGTTCCTTATTTTTCTAGCTTACTAAGTAGATTGTGGTGTACTTTATCAAATGTCTTACTGAAATCTAAGTATACTATGTCCACAGCATTTCTCTGGTCTACTAATTTAGTGACTTTATCAAAAAATGAAATAAGATGGGTTTGGCACCCTCTGTTTTAAACAAACACATGCTGGATACTAGTTAGAACTTTATTTGCTTTTAGTTCACAGATCTTTTTTTTAATTATCTTTTCCAAGATCATCCTAAGTATTGATATTAGACTGATTGGTCTGATTGGTCTTTTAGAACTTTGGGGTGTAATCCATCAGGTCCCAGTGATTTGTATTCATCAAGATCAGACAGGTGTTCTCTGACTATATTTTTGCTTGTTTTAACTTTTTATTTCTAGTCTGTTTTTTACAGTTGGGTTTTTGGTAGGTTGGGCTATAGTTTTTCTCTTTGCAATGCAAAGAAAGAGTTAAGCAGCTCTGCTTTCTCCCAACTGCCAGTTACTTCCTTTCTGTTTTCTCTCTTTAGTGGGCTGTTTCCTTGACTTTTTTCTTGTTATTACTATGTTGAAAGAAACTTTTTTAAAATTATCTTGACTTATCTCAAGCCTTAGTTCATTCTGAGCCTTTGCTTTCTTGACTTCATATTTGCATGTTCTGGCTATCTCGTAATAATCAGCCTTATTTATGTGTCCCTCTTTCCATTTTTTGTGCTTGTCCTTTTTGTCTTTCAATTTGTCAGAGAGATCTTTGTGCAGCCATGCTAATTTCTTCTTGAATTTCTTGTTTTTCCCTTTCAGTGGTATTGTAGTGGACTGGGCTTTTATGATCACATTTTTCAGAGTTTCTCTTGAGTTGTTTTCACCTTTAGGATTTTTATCCGTGGAATCTTTCCTATGCCCTCTCTGAGTTTGTCAACATCAGCTCTTTGAAAGTTTAAGACACTGTTTGGATTATTTTGTATTGCTTGGGTTTGCATTATATTGAATCCTAGTATGAACTTGTCACTTTCATCCAAAATTCCAACAATTTCTACTCCAACTATCAGTTCTTCTCCATTAGTAAGAATTAGGTCCAGTATAGCTTTACTTCTAGTTCCCTCCTATATCTTTTGGATGATAAAGTTGTTGGCTAGTTGGTTGGGAATCTATTTGATCTCCCACTTGCTGCAGAGTTGGTCTCCCAGTTGGTATTTGAATAGTTAGTCTCCCATTACTACTGTGGTATGCTTCCTACATACATTTGTTAACTGGTTGGCATTTATTTATTCTGATTAGCTGGGTGGCCTGTACTGTAAACATATGGCAGTGTCACTTTTTCCCCTTTCATATTGACCCACATACATTCTTGAGGGGTTTTATCTTTGATTATGTGCATTTCTATAGATATGTAGTGGTCTCTCACATATAGTGCAACTCTACCTCCTCTTTTTGTTGATCTGTTCCCTTTGAACATTTTTTTCATGCATCAGTATATTCCAGTCATGGGTTTCATCCACCAGGTTTCTATAATGGCAACTATGTCATACCTACCCTCATATAGTATTGCTTCTAGTCCACCCTGTTTGTTCCCCAAGCTGTAAGCAGCAGTGGATCATGCCCAGTATTTCCTAGCTGAGCCACAGAAAACTACAATGATCTAATACATATCGATTTTACAGAACCATAATTTGAAAAAGCCAACTGATGCCAAATCTAAAACCATCTGTATCTATTGAGAACTCAACTGAAAATGTGCCATACTATAAAAAAGCTATCCACTAGCCATATGGCAGAGCCTTTAAGGCATAATCCCTGAAAAATCTTAGGACAGCCCACTTGCCATAACTATGGTTCACACAGAAGCCGATGGTCATCACCCATACTTCAAAAAGGGAAACCACTCCCGGGCGCTAGTTTAACAATTACAGATCAAGTACTCCTATTATGACTGCTGAACGTCAAACTTTAAAGTCCATGAACTAATATTAAAACCAATTCCATTATCTCTTTCAACTTAGAGAGCAAACAAACCTATCACTCTCACAATAAACTAATTTGGTTCCAGAAAAAAACCATCCGGTATCCCTTGCAACAATCTACACGGCAAAAAGACATGCGACAAAAACTCTTATCAGCGGCAAAACAAGAAGAGTTAGAAGTAATTATTACATAGATCTCTGTACAAGCTTTGGCATCCTTCAGTGGATGTACGCAACAAAACTGACTCACCCTACAAACTAAAATCTGTATGGTACGATCTGCACAACTGCGTAACTGGATAGAGAGCAGTTGCCGCTGCGTCACGAGACAATTAAATTGGTCAAAATTGGGGCTGTGCGCTAGTCAGAGATTCTGTACCTGAGAGGTGTTCCCCAAGGCAGTGTTTCTAGGATCCAACTCTCTTCATACTCTACACTAAATGACTCTGTGATCAATATTTACTAGAAGCAACATGTGTGTATCATTTTCCTGCCTACGAATGATGGTTATAGCCCTGTTCCAATACCACAGAACACTCTTACTCCAAAAAAGATCTTGACTTATGTATACAGTATCATGGATCAAACAAATGGGCAACTGCAAATCTCAACCAGAATTAAATGCCTGTCTTAACATTATTGGCAAAAAGAAATCAGAAAATAAAAATACAAGGCTGAATAGTTCAAGACCTTGTTGATGATCCAAGCTCTGTAAAGGACCTTAGAATACTCATCTCTAATGATCTAAGTACGAAAGCCACTGTAACTACATAACCAAAAAAGGCAGCTCTAGAGGGAGTTGTTAAGCCATAAATCTTACCTCATTAAGCTTTTTCTCCTTGGCCTAATAACTACTACTAACCTAGAACCAACCAAAAACATTAGCTAGACCAATACCCTTCAGAATACAATCTTCCTCCAGGTCTGGGAACTCACATTAGGTTTCTGATATTAACACAGTTGAGAAAGTCCCAGAAATATTTTCAAAGAGTTCTACTCATCTCATCTCACTCATTGCAGAATACCTTTATCCCACCAGACTCGAAATGGCTACTGACCTTGCAAACCTGGAACTACACCACCTTCAGGCCGGATCTAAGTATGGTATATTAAAATCATACATTGCAATGTCCCTAATCATGTCAATGGAATAGTTCAGCTTCAATCAAAAACAATACCAAGAGAGCAGCCCAAATAGAAACCAAACTCAAGTTTAATCTGGCCCACCCAGCACCAAACTTGATTGCAGGAAATACAACTTCAGCAACAGAGTGGTCAATGTCTGGAATACTCTACCGGACTCTGGTTTCTTTCCCAAACCCCAAAACCTTTAACCATAGACTGTTATTGACCTCACCCATTTCCTAAGAGGTCTGTAGCGGGTGTGCATAAGTGCACCAACGTGCCTACCGTCCCTGTCCTATTGTTTCTTTTATTTTTCTTATATGTATCTATTTCATGTGTTCATAACTATGTATATACTTATACCTATTATCTTGTAAGCGATTGACAAATCAAATAAATAAAAATAAATGAATAAAAGCTTTGAGCATTTTTACATAAACATTTAAGACTTTTATTTCTGTCCATGAATATGGTTCCTGCATCTCCTAATTATTGTTTGGATTTTTCTTTTTTCCCATCACTCCCTACCTCTTTGTTTGATTTGTTTTCTTGGGATTTATGACTGGTTTTATGTTCTAGAGATTCTAAAGATTGATCACCCTCCCCCCTCAATTTTAATTTAAAGCCCTTTTTTCAAAAAAATTTTTATTATTTTATTTTATTTTATTATTTTATTTATTTATTTTATTTTATTTTAAACAAACAATCCATCTTCCATTTAAACAGTGTGTCGTCTGGGTACAAATATCTTGTGCAATAACAATTACAGTTTATACATATTCATTACTTGAGCATTAATCCTCTATTCTTACTTGATATTGATGGACATAATATACCTGATTATTATAACAATCCTCATCTGAACATATTTAATTCTATTCACATGCTTACTATTTTTCGCTAGCCTTCTTTATTTTCTAACTTCTATATTTATTCTCCAGCCATGGATAAAATAATTCCATATCATATAATATTCACTTTGTTCCTTCTCTTTAATCACAAATGTTAGCCTGTTCATTTCTGCACATTCTATTATTTTCCTGATCACATTCTTATCTGTCGGAATCTGTTCACTTTTCCAATTTGTACAAATACAATTCTAACTGCAATTAATACATGAATAATTAAGTTTGTCTTCTCTTTACTATAAGTTTCAGGTATAATCCCCAACAGAAATATTTCAGGTTTTAAATCAATATGTTGTTGTATCATGTTTTCCAACCATGTATGTTTTTTTGTCCAATATCTTTTGGCTTCTACACATGACCAGCACATATGATAATATGATCCAGGTGTCTGATGGCATTTCCAACATTTAGCTGATTTATCTTGAAACATCCTTGCCAGTCTTGCCAGCAAAAAATGCCATCTACAAAACATTTTTTACAATTTTTCTTGGTATGCAGTTGACATTGTTAATTTACAGTTTCTGTCCCATAGTTTCTGCCATAGCCCAGGCTATCATTGTCTCTTTCACTTGTTCTTCTTCAGCCCCTGTCACACAGCACCAACGGATGGAAAGAGGATGTATAATGGAGAGAAACACTTGCCATCCGTTGATTAATTCGATGCATCCGTTCTGTACTCATTGCGTCCATTTTTCATCCTCTCTATCCGTCCAGCATCCGTCTACTGACATTTCATCCTCTCAAAAGGTTTTCAGCTGCACAAAACTTTTTTGAGCGGAAAATGTATCCAACGCGTCCGTTATACATCCGCTACGCATACGAGGAACATCCGTTAGACCTCTGTCGTCATCCATTACGCGTCCGCTATATCCACTAGGCATCCGTTGCGCATCCGCGCAACTCAAATCCGCTCCAGCGGTAAACGAACACAGGGAGGAAGCGAAACGGACGCGGAACGGACGTGGAACGGACGAGCAGCGTTAGTAGCACTGACGGAGAAAGGATGAAAACGGATGCAGCTCCCGTATAAAGCATTTAAAACGGAAAAAACGTTCGCAGAGGGGACCTATCTCGGATATTAAGGATGTCTAGAGGATGCAGAACACATAGTGGAAAACCTATATTGCCTATAAAACGGGGGAGAAACTCACCTGTATCTCACTTTCAGACTAGCAGCCCTGCTGTGCAGACCTCTGCAGCCTTCATCTGGATCTTCCACTTCCACAGCATCC
>BHFT01008485.1:0-52468 GCA_004320025.1 Laticauda laticaudata
AACCAACGGATGGCAAGCTTTTTTGTCCATTTTACATCCTCTTTCCATCCATTGGTGCAGTGTGACAGGGGCTTTAGAAGCTGTAGACAAAAATGTCACTTACTGGGTGGCAACACTCAATTCATATCAGGCATCAAATCAAGCCACCTTCTTGATTTATTTTTGGCCAAAAATAAGTCACTATCAGCACGTGTCAGGTAGTAGTTGATACATCAGCTGATGGGCCAGGCTTTGTGTCTTTCCACATTCACACAGTATGTTATTATCTGCTAAGAGCCTCCACTTGAGTATATTACACTTAGGCACTCCAAATCTCAACCCATTCATGGCCCTCCAAATAGTATAAGAGTCCAGATCTTTTGGCCATATCCTCCTTTAATGTTATTCCTTGCTCAACTGTCTCCTCCCTCCATCTTTTAATCCAATTTTGTTCTTGTGTACCCTCAAGAACGTTTGTCTTTCACATAAAGCTGTTCCTAGAACTGAGTCAGCGGATTAGGAGCATACAGTAAGTCCATTCAGAGGTTGTTGAGAATCACTCTCTTGCTTAGTTCGCTCAGCATCTGCTGCTACTTCTCTCCTGGTCTTAGGTGCGGCAATGCCAGGGAGAGGACATATTTTCTCAGTTGATAAAGGTTTTCAAATCACCTGTCACTAAGTGTGCTGTTTCATAGATGGTGACACCAACTTATTTCGCATGTGCAGATCATGTGTGCCCTGAATCAGAGCAGCATACTCTGCTGCAGAGACACTTAAGGCCAAATGATGTGCACAACGTAGATGTCCCCATGTGTAGTTCATCAATTAGAGGCTGACTGGGGAGAAACTAACTGCAGACCAGTCCTCCTGTTCTGACCCAGGTTTAGCAGAACCAAGAAACAGACTTCTTATCCCCAAAAACCCGTTTAATTACTGTGAATTCATGGAATTCACACACAAAAAAAGCCCCGGCAATAATCCTCTCAAGGGTTAATTGCAAGAACAGATCTTATCAATCCTTAAATAGTTGCCAAGCAGAGAGCTTCCAGTCTCAAAGCTGTAAATTAAATACCTGGCAGGGAGTCTCTGTGAGGCACAAACTCTGATAAGTGAATCTTTCACAAGAAATATGAGCTAATTTTCTCCTGCAACCACCACTCCCCTTTCGCTATTTATTCCTTATGGGAGGGCCATTCAGTGTCCACATGTCTCTTTCCTTCTGAGTTGGCCCCTTAATTGTTCTGCTCTCCTGACAGCTCTGTGCATATGTGCATCTGGAACAAGCTCCAGCTGTTCTTCTTCCCCACTTATCTCTGACTCCAAAGGCAGCTGGGAAATGTCAGATGGCTCCAGCATCCAACACAGAGCACCCATCAGAGCCTTCCCCAGCCTCTAGGACAGGCCCCAGTTCCTCTCCATCCTCCTCACTGTCCGAGTCTGCCACCAGCTCTGCTGGTGGACCACAATACCTACCAAGAGTAATGGGCTGTGACTGTTGGGACTGTCCAGGCAAAAGGATTTTCCATCTTCTCCTTGATGGGATTAAACCTCCCTGACCAGGAATGGCACACAACTTGGGGGCTCTCCCATACTCACAGCTTCTGCTTGAAGAGCGGGTAACTGCTATGGCCAAGACGGTGTTTGCACAACTCCATCTGGTGCATCAGTTGTATCCTTTCCTGGATCACTTCACTCACACCTCATGGTGTGATCATCTCATGGCTCAATCATTGGAACATGCTCTACATAGGACTGCCTTTGAAGACCACTTCAAAACTTCAACTGATCTACAGTACAGTTACAGATCTACAATACAATATATATATATTGTATACAACACAATACAGATCTACAATACAAAGCAGTGATATTGCCACAGGCTGCTGACGTGACATCTTTCTGCTCTGTGAATTAGACTTGTTGCCCGTTTCCAGGTGCAACTGAAGGTGCTGGTTATTACCTACAAAGCCCCATGTGCCAGAGCCTGGTTATTTGAAAAAAACATGCTCTTCTTTGGTTTCTGCCTACATAACGTGATCCAGTAGCGTGGCTCATTCTGTGTTGTACTTTCAGGAACCAGGAAAGCCAACTTGCCCTTAAAGAGTAGGGCTCCCACCCAAGATCCATGACTTCCTGGAAGGTCTTGAAAACCTGGCTATTTACCCAGGACTTTGGATAGGGCAGATGGGGTTCTGGTTTGTCATGTTTTATATTGGTTTTTTGGACTGCCACATTACACTTATTTTTGAAATTATGTTTGCACACGCGTGGGTGAATTCTTCTTTTGATGGTTTTAATGTTGCTCCTACATTCAGACAGCATTCAAACTGAACGGATGAATAAACACAACTGCTGTTTTTCTCATTCCCTGCACTTAAGTTTACTCAAGACATCAAGAGAAGCTGGGTACCCTTGGCCTGTGAGCCAAATGAAGTTTTCCAGGCCTCTTAGCTACCACTTCCAGACTCTTACAAGGTGTATTTCACCCCCCTTCTGCTCTTCAAACTGGTTAATGTATTGCTTGCCTCATCCAGCTCTGCCTCACAAACGAAAAACTGAAGTGAACTTTGTACAGACTACCTCAATCACATTAAATCCAATTCCTTTTGATGAAACCCCCTCTCCCAATCTCTTCTCCCAACACTAGTTCTACTCTACTCTGCAACAAGGGTCCCAAAAAAGTTCAATTAAATAATTTGGATTATGAGAGGGAAGCAGCTACTTCTAGAACCATCCCGATGGAAAAGAGCTTCATTCCCAATACTCGCAGGATCTGTTTTGGCAGTAGTTTAGGATATAAAACAGAAATAACGGAGAGAAAATTCTCATTATTTCCCAGTCTTTGCAGGGTGATGCTTATTTGTTTGGCTCCAGTTCAAACCAGGTAGAGTCCATCAATGCTTACATGGTTCATAAGGATTATCTGAAGGCTCCTGCAACTTCAAAGGATGAGTAATTCTGGGAGCAAGCCTTCCAAGCCCCCAAAACACAATTGATAAGCCAGGAGGCATATCTCAAAACATTCCTACTCTCCCTCCCAAACCCAGGTGTTGGTTTATCGGTTGGGCAAACTGGGGCTGTCAGATGTATCTGAAGAATGCTAGGTTGGAAAATGGAAAGCAGGCCCTACATCTAGTATCATCTGGTTGCAATGCAGAAGTATACCTATGTTTTATTTATAAACCAACAATTATGACTTTGAAACAGAGTTTAACATAATTATACTTGGCTCTAAACAGTTAGGATTGACAGCTGAATTATGCAAACTGATTCTTCAGAGGAAAACATAATCAAAAGCAATTTTTACATCGGGTTCTTTATGCATACATCCATTGCCTGATGCTAGTCACTATGAGAACCACACTTTTTGTGCAGCTTTGTGCATTTCTCCACTGAATACCATAAAGGATACTGAATATTATAGACTTACCTGCGCAGCTACAAAACCTTATTTTTTTCCCCCTTAGAGAGCTACCCAAACGCTTAATGAAAAGACACCATTTGATCTCTTTTTATTTCTTTAATTGCAGTTAATACAAAGAT
Source organism: Laticauda laticaudata (assembly GCA_004320025.1). Lineage (NCBI taxonomy): Eukaryota > Metazoa > Chordata > Lepidosauria > Squamata > Elapidae > Laticauda > Laticauda laticaudata. Next base: position 3,523 of record BHFT01008485.1, read on the forward strand.
TCCAAAAATAGAAAGAGTTCATAATGGCAACAAGTGCCAAAGCTTCAAGTTTTGGGATTTTTTTTTCAATTAAAACATTTAAAACAAAAACAAAACCCAGCAAGTGAGGACATGTGATTAAATTTGTACAGTTTAATGAGAAGGGAGAGAAGGGAAAGCTGGAGGCATTTTTTTTTCTTCAAAAGCCAACAGCTTCCATTTCATGTATGAAATGGGAGCACCAAACATGACTGGATGTAAAAAGGTACCATAACAAGCATGGGTAGATTTGTGTGTGTGTGTGTGTCTTTAGTGTAGTCAGTATATGGGGCAGCCATTAAAGGCATGGTCCTGCTAAAGTGCTGGGACCACCTCTTGGCTGGAGTTCTACCCTCATTAACCATGGTTCAATCAAGGCACAATCCCAACATGGTAGTTTGGACCCAGGAATTCTTATGGCTCTAAAACATGATTTACAATCTTGACTCAAGAGTGGGAATGAGCATTTATGGGCAACATGGCAGGTGCTGCTACTTACTGAAGTCCTACGACCGCTGCTTTTCCCTCCATGCAGGATTGTCCAAAGGGATTTCTCGCCACATCCACATGGCTCTCAGCAACCCCTTTCTTTCCCCCACTTGGTAAAACCAAATACCTCCCCCACCCCCAATCTGCCTCTTTTCAGATCACTCGTTTCATACAGATCCCTCCATGCCAGGACTGCGATGTTGCCCACTGCAATTTAGAGGAGAATAAATGGGTTGCCTTCTTCTTGTCGCAATCCCACCCTCTTTAAGGCTTAAAAAAAGTGATTTCTGCAGCAAATGTAGAGCATGTTGGACTACAATCCCCAGCATCTCTCACTTATGACCATACTGGCTAAGGTTACTAGGAATTGGTTTTTCTTTTCTTTATTTTTTCTTCCTTCCCTTCAGGGGGCAGCATCTAACCTCGGTCCAACAAAGGACTAGAAACCTGTTTTGTCTTGGAGAAAGGGCTGGGGCAGCTGCTGACATGAGAAGGAGGAAGGGAGGGAGGAAGAGAGAGCAATTGGTCTTCGGCTGACACAAAGCAAAAACAAAGCTGAGAATAGGCAGGGAAAACAAAAAGGGTTTGTTCTTCCCAACATTCATTAACTTTGCAAAGTTTAACGGCTCCTCTGATTTGTGTGCGTAAGTAGCTGCTGGCTTGAACTGTGAGGGAGGGAAGGAACTTCCTTGTTGGTGCCTGAAATTGGAAACCTATCCCTCTCCTCCTCCCCCAAACACAGGAATCCAGACCCTCAGCAAGGGAGACCAAATGGGACCAGAAAAATAAAGTCAGGGAAAAATTGGGGAGCAGGGCCCATTCCACTCAAGAATTGACTGAAGTTTGACTAAGTGTGCACACACACAGTCTCAGGACTCCACTGAAAACTGATCAGCACACTTAAAGCAAGGATAAAGAAAATATCAAGTAGCATGTTGGTCAGGCTAACAGCTGGCTGGTCAGCCAACAGCAGAGGTCAAAACTTTGGTCCTGAGGTGATGAGATGACCTGCAATTTGCCCGCCACCCCTTAACGAATCAGGCAACACGATTTATTTTTAAAGAGCCCCATGGACTCTATCTCCCCTCTTTGCTATCAGGCCTACAATGGCTAGACACAGATTATCTTGCACTATATTGCTGGGGGGGAGGGAGAGAAAAAAAGCAAGCTGGCACTGTTGATCCATTTGGTTTCCCTTGCTCCCAGTGGCACTTGAGAAACGCATGTTCACAGTATGTCAGGCACAGTTCGAAAGGACACAGGACCTTAATCCTGGGAAGAACAAAACCAATGTCCACGGGCAACTCCCTGCGATATAATATTAACAAACTCTCCAACTACTTTTGGTTGCTTGGAGCTGGAACCAACTTGAAAATGCATTGGGGTGTGGGGGGGGGAAGAACGGGAATTGGAGAGGCCACACCAAAAATGGCACAGTTGCTTGCCACCAAGCAGCTGCAGCACAGAGAGGATAGCAAGGCAGTTGTTAAGGCAAACGACATACGAAGCAGGCTTGTACGTACATGGAACAATCTCCTGGATTCACCCCCAATTTACTGTCACCATCCAAGGGGGCTAAGGGGCTGTCATGTTATAATGATGGAAATCTAGAACAAACCCCAAGTGGGAAGTTTTGCCTTCAGCGTCATCGAGCGAGGTAAAACCACCAGGGGACGAACAGCAGAATCCTTCCTTCTTCCAGGCAATCATTCACACTGAAAGACAGTGGAAGAACTGGGTCGAGGATAGGCACCCTACTGACCTGGCAGCCTCCTAACTGGGTGCTGTTTAAGGCAATGAAGTCACTTCCTTCACCCACCCACCCCCAAAAGAAACGGATCAAAGCTGGAGTGCAGGGACGCTTTATCTCTGAGCAAATAAGGAGTGTGGCATTGGTGGGGCTGGCTAGCTTTGTCCTCACTAATGCTATGTGCTACTAGTGTTGGGGGGGGGGAGGTTGTTGCAAAGGGTTTTTCTAAGTCCAGGGGCCTCCCCTTTCATCAGAGGCAAAACACAACTGCAAGACAGAATGTTAAAACGGATAAACACACACGTGGGGAAGAGTTTCCCAAAGCCAGCAGGGTGATGAGGCCTGGAACCAGAGGTTGTGAATCAAAGGCAGCTTCACAAAACAGGCAAAGAAAGCAACAACTTCAAAACAACCCAGAAAGATCCTCTATCAGAAGATCAGGCAAGAACAGAAATATCTGAGAGTGGAGAGGCGGCCATCCTGACTCCCCGCCAAGAGATGAGAAGTCTCCACATACTTTCGCCTGGGGGCTGTGTAAGAAGCACCGCCAAGAATATGTAAAAGCAAGTGAGGAGGATGTACCTTTTAAAGAATCCATCCAAAACATTTGGCATTGCCTTGGGGAGGGAGGGGGGAGGGAGGGAAGGAAGGATCCCCTAAAGGTTGGGGAGCAGTGCATAGATACTAGCACTATTGGGAATGAGGTGAGGTTATTTTGGATGTCCCTGCTCTTGGCGGAAAGGCTAGAAGCTCTAGCATCCAGCCATACCCTGGTTGGAAACTGCTCTGGCATTGCACAGAAGGCAGCCAGGCAGGTTATTGCCTCCAAAGTGCTTGTATCTGCCTTGTGGCAGGGTGATGGGGAGCAATTGCACTGTTCCCTTTCCCTCCTGGCCAATACTGAAGGCACAGAGTGAAAAAAAAAGTAGTTTCCCCAGCGGCCACAGCACTAGGAAAATGTTAGGGTGCCCTTAGTTGGCCGAGGCTGGTATAGACATCTTCTGCTCCGCTCAACTCCTCAAACACAGGGATCAGGTTCAGCAGCTCAGTGTCTGTCATATCATCAAACCAAGACTGGACCGGCACCTGCAGGGCAGTCAAGAGAGATAAAGAGACGTCAATCAGAAGCATGCAGGCAGGGAGCAAAGTATTATCGTTTGGAGAAGTTAAACAACCCAGGCAAAACTAGGATCTGAGGAGCGGCATTAAAATATAAGAACAATTATTTAACTTTTGGCTGCACCCCGTCTGGCCCCTGCTGGATCGGTCCAAGGCTAATTTCTCACAGTGATCAACAGATGCTCTGGGGTCCTACTAAGCTAGAGATGGAGATATAAACCTCCCTGCTTTTTTCCACCTGTAATGGGCACTTGTTCCCAAATTGTTGGGAGGCCACGTGGAGATTTTTAAGACAATTCACCCTTGAGAAATCTGTCTTTCAGGAATTTAGTCAGGCCTTTTAAAGACTGTTCAAGTTAGTGCCAATTAGCATATATTGTGTCAATGAATTCCACTACATCATTTATGGATTGTGTGAATAAATGGGTTTTTTTTCTGTCTTAATTCTCCTTCCAATCTAGCTCAGTTGGATGGCCTCTGGTTTTGAGAAAGGAAGGGAAAAAGAAACCCCAACCCCTGTCTAGAAAGAAGTGTGGCGGTGGGAGTTTTCTCACACTGGAGAGTGAAATCTGAGAACAGCTTGAAATTGGTTTTAACAAAAGGGGAAATATTTCAAATATTAAAGAGGGAAACAAATGTTACTGAGATAAGGCCACTTTAAAATGCAAGAAGCTAGACAGGGGCTATAGGAATGTCAGTCAACAAGAGCAAATTAGCTGAATTCCTTCTGATTATAATCTTGGTGGGTTGAATAGCATTCAGTAAACTGGGAAAGGTGGAAGGAAAGGAAGGGAGTGGAAAGAGAATTTCTCAGCCATCTCTACATGAAGACAAGAAAGTCTTGCAATGACAAGGCAACTAAGATCAGCATCTGCCTCCACACCGCTCTTATACATCTCTGGCTAGGGATCTGAGAAGAAGCATGTCCCCCTTTTCTGTCCCTGAAGAGGGAATGTCACTCCCAAAGAAGATCACCCCGTCACTTGTATTGGGCTCAAGAATGCAATTTTTTTTTTTAAGTTCTTCCCCAAAACCAGATTAAAATGTTTCTTTTCAGCCAAGAGATCTACCAAAATCAGAACATTATTTATGGATGGTTAGGGAGCAAAAAGCCCACCGCATTCTCTGGATGGAAGATGTAGGAAGCTGGAGAATTGTCCAGGATCAGGGTTTTGCGCAGATCACGGCCCAGCCGGCTGAGATCCTTCACGTAACATCCCTGGTGGAACACGCATGACTCCCGGAAGAGGCGGGCCCGGAAGACGCCACACTTGTCCAGAAGGTCAGTCACTGGGTCAGCATACTACCCCCAGAAGGAGAGGGAGAAAGAAAGAGATGAGGGGACTGCTTTGTGTGTAGAAACAAAACAATTACAATGAAAGGACCCAGCAGTCAAGATAATCTGAATACTATGCCTCTGCGACCAGATCTCATCAAAGCAGAATTTGTTACTCAGCGTTGATTCTTTTAAGTGAAGTTTTGTGGAATTGGCTATCCTTATGTCTGTCTGTCTGTCTGTCTCTTTCTCTCATCTCTCATTTTTATAAATCACTCAAGATGGTGAACATAGCTTATACTCCTTTTCCTCCCATTTTTCCACCTATGTGAGGTGAGCAATTGTGAATCTGTGCAGAACCTTCTCTGGTTAGTTATTAATAAGAATTTAAACTCCCTGCTAATCTATAATTACATTGTACTAATTTCACAAAATTTAAATGAGAAATTCCTTCTTATAGGACGAGGCAACCTTGGAAGCATCAGACAAGCCACATGTTTGGCAAAGCCATCTGGAACCCACTCACCTTAGCTAAGCTGGCAGTGAAGAGCACACACTCAAACAGCTCCCCCATCCGCCTCAGGAATTCATCTACAAATGGCCGCTTCAGCACATACACCTAGAGATTAACAGAAATGTGAGGAGATGGTATATAAAATACTTGCTTATATTTGCAGTGTGCTTTAGAACTCTTGAATAGCTGAAGGTCAGCCTTAATTCCAGCGTTGCTAAAATATGCAAAGCATGGCAAATATTTTAAGGGTGGAAATGGAAGGTGGAAAAAAGTTGGCAGAATCGCTTCTCCAACACATAACCCTTTTTGTGTAATTTTTATTAAATGTTTTCTGAAAAGATTAAAAATGAATACACACTAATATAAGTGAGAAAAACAAAAGAAAGAAATTAAAGAAAAAGCTAAAAATGCAAGAAAGGAAATAAAAGTAAAAGAAAAGTAGAATACAAAGAAATAAGATTCAGTCTTCTTTACAGCAGTTGTTAAATCCAGTTATAAATGTACCTCTTACTCTTAAGGTTACCACATAGCTTTTCTCTTTCTATATATCTTGTCTAATCAACAAATCCATAGATCATAAGCTCGTTTTTTTTCCTGTTTCAGTCAAAAAGTCTACAAGGGGGTTTCCAGATTGCAATAAATGCAGACATTGTCTTTTCTCTGGTCAGAGATCCAACCCATAACTCTTGTTTCATAATCTATCCCACCACACACTCTTCCCTTCATTGCTCTGCCTTCTTTTATCCCTCAGGGGCAGCAAGTCACGTAGGGAGAATAACAGCATTTCCAGACTCTATTTCATATTATTATTTGGCAAGCATCCAGTTACAGAGATCTGTGTTTGCTCAATAAAATGACTGGAAATCTAACTTTGCAAACATAATAAGTGATCTCAGCCTAAGTTTCTGGAATGGCTGTATCAAATCTTAAAAAAAAAAAAAATCTGGGAACTGCATTCCCAATGCGTCTTGCAAATACCGATGTTTTGGAAGGTTGCCTTTGACATTCAGTGTCTGATCATCTCAAGAGGTGAGAAGCTCCTAGAGGAAACGTGGAATATAAATCTAACAAATAAAATAGGAAGGGAAGGGAAGAAGGGCAAATCGCTATGATGGAACCGCATACTGGTACCTCCCCAGTGTCACCAATGAAAGCCAGATGATGAACTGGTTCAGGTATCAGCCTTAGACAGGGAGACCTTGATTCAAGTCTCTATTCAGGTATTACACTCAACAGAAGACACCATATTTTAATCTAAGGTATTTCACAGGATTTTTCTATAAAGATAAAAAAGGCAGGAAGGACCAATCCTAAATTCCTTGGAAAAGGAAATATATCATTTGAATAGGAACCATGCATCATATATTTACTCTTGGAAGCAAGCTGAAATGCTATTATAGACCTCAAACAAGGTACATTCAAGATACTGCTTTATACTCAGCTATATATTCCCTATAAAAGACATTCCCCAAAGAAGCAAGAGGACAAGTTGCTGGATGGTGTAGAGTAAAGGTCATATAAGTACCTTTACTTATTTTAAAGAGGGTGGTTCCTTGCTTATTAAGAAGCTGCACTAACTGGCTGGTTTATGACAACCTGCAGAATCTTTTAAGTTACATTTCCAACCTTTGCTACAGCCTACCATTTTAAAATCTGCCAAGTCTATTGCAAGAACACCGTCTCTTGTTGATAGATAAGGAATAGCTAGGTTATCAGAAACCAATTGCAGGATTATGTAGCTACTATTTCAGACATTTTAGGAAGCAGAGAACCGAAACAAATGTAGATTAAGTCTCAATGGTAGTCTCTGCCATTCTTCACCTGGTGTCTTTTTCTCTTTGGAAGCTCCTGCTGTTGCATCATCCAAACAGGGAGGTCACTATGGTGGAACATCATTCCTGGGTTGCAAGAAGCCGCCTCCTGAAACAAGTAATCAAGAATAGGCCGTGTTGCCTGGTAACAGCCTATCCTGGATTACTTGAACCAGGCTGAGGCCTTCACCGCAGGCCTTCCTCCTCTTCTCTTTTGCAGGTGGTCTTGGCTAAGAGAAGAGACCTAAATGCACACTTGGTGCCAGAAGCAAAACAGTGTCAAACCCATCTAACTCCCAACTGTGAAGAGCAAGAGGCTTACCTCATGAGTTGTTCCCTCTATCTCTACCGGCACAATGAAATCAGCGTTGTTGATTGGCTGAGAATTTTGTTAAAAGGAATATGTTAATTTGGCAAACAAACCTTGAGCTCATGTCCCCATCCCTGGCAGGACCCCCTTCCCAAATTTTCTGCCTACAGGCTCCTGACTTCTTCCCAGGATTTTTTTTTAATGTTATTTAATTGGCTTTGCTTCCATTGCAAGATTCTGCATTTTTTCTTGTTTTTTTAAAAAGAACTACCTTAAATGCCTCAAGCAAGATACATCAAAAACCTAAATTCCTGATGGGTCAGGCATTGTTTAGTCATGCTAACTTCGGACAGATTCTTCCCATTTGTTGATGGGAGCCACCAACACAAATTTGTTGTTGTATAATTCAGTGTTCCTTAATCTCAGTGAATTTACGATGCATGGACTGCATCTTCCAGAATTTCTCAGCCAGCATGGAGGCTGGAGAATTCTGGGTCTTGCAAGTACACATATCTTAAATTGCTGAGATTAAAAAACACTGACCTGGAGTAAGGAACACAGTGCCCCCACTAAGAAGCTCTGAACTCATAATTTCTAACATTGCTCTTACTACTTGGGGCTTAGAGATGTAGTTGTAATGATGGAGTAAACTTTGATCTTCTTTAGTAGGAATATCACAGAAGAGATGTGCTGAACCTTTTTAGTATGATAGGGGTTGTGCTAGGCTTAATTCCTGTTGTTCAGTGACCATTTGAAGTTACAAAAAATCTGTCTTGGAGCTACTTATGAATAGACTTCGAAGCTCCAATGATCAGCCACTCCCTCCCCCAATGCGGTCACATGGCTGAACTTTGAGCGCTTGGCAACATGGCTGAATTCACAGTTCTTTGCAGCATCCTGCAATCTCATAACCATATTTTACTATCATTTTGCAGAAAATTGGCTCTTCCAGATTTGGGGCAAAACAGTGCTCATAGCAAACCATTGTTTTGCTTAACAATGCAGTGTTCACTTAAAAATTGACTCACTTAATGGCTGTTGCAAAAAAAGGTCACAGAATTGGACCATGGGCCAGTCACGTGACCAACCCATTTTGCAACCATTACAACTCATGACCATGATGAGCAGACTCTATTAGAATCGTAAGTCAAAGACTACCTGCATATTGGCCAATAGAATTTAAAGGCATCAAACAGGAGGAAGGAAATTTAAATCAGATATTCCCCTGATTTAGCATGCCCTCTGGGTCGTCTTGTACTTGTTTATCCATTATGCAACAAAACAATCAGGGAACTACTCAAGTGTTTCACCTTGAAGGAACTGTGCACTAAGGTCTCATCCAGGTCAATCACCACACATATTCGGCCCTGGTCTTGTTGAGTCACCTCAGGGAGAAGGCATGTTCCAGGAATCTAGAAAAAGAAACATGAGCACATGTTTTGTGATATGCATTGTATCCTGCTTTTATTCTACAAGTTTTAATTTTGGGACTTTATCTTACAGCTGTTCAAAAGTGCACAAACATTGCAACTGTCAGCAACTCTTTCAATCCAACATCAAGCTGCAATTGCCTGGAACAGATGCAGCTGCTTTAAGAAACACATGTTTGCAAATCTTACCCAAGCCCTGTCTCATGCATTATATCCCATATCTTCCTTTCTTTCTAAATTTCTGCCCTACCCTGTTTTATATGCCATGCATTCCCAAATGCTTCTGGGCAGCATATTAAAAAAAAAAGATGCTGTTGGGAGGCACATTTAACAAGCTTCATGCAGTTATATTAACAAGTACAATATTTTGCCTTTTGGAAAGTTCTTTTTTCAGCAACTAATCCACCCTGGGAAGAGGTTTCAAAGTATTTCTAGCAGGACTACCAGATTCTGTATGAGCTTTGTTGTCTGTGCCATCTGTCTGGTAAACTCGCATTTATTCATTTTTCTTGCCGTTTACATGTATATATCCGGACTGGACTGTATTATTTCTCTGTGTCATAGAATATATACGGATATATGCATAATTTTGTATTTAGCTATTTATTTAGTCATGTTTATGTCGTGTATATTGGAGGTGGTGACCCTTTGAGAGCTGTATGCAATGAAATTGCATTTTAATGTATGCCGATTAGTGTACATTCGAAGTGACAATAAAGTTATTCTAAGAACTTTCAGTCTGTTTGCACAGAAAAACAGCATGGCCAAAAATCAAAACAAAAACCCCCTATGCCTAATATTTAAAATTTGCATATCACCTCAGGTTTTAGACCTCTGGAGATCCTTAACTCCCACAATAAAGATACAAGTATCCTTGACTTATGACCATTCAATTAGCCCGTTTGAAATGATGGTGTTGACAAAAGTGATTTACAACTGGCCCTTGCACTAATAACTGTGTCCTCAGGTCTCAAGCGATCAAAATTTACATTTACGTGCTTGGCAAGAGCCTTACATTTAGGGTGACTGCAGCATCCAAGGGTCATGTGATCACCATTTGAGACCTTCGCAGCTGGTTTCAAGATCAATGGGGAAGCCAGCAGGGAATGTTGCAAGTTGTAGTCATGGGATATCTTGCTTAATGAATGAATTTCTTAACAGCAAATTTTCTAGTCTTAAGTCAAGAATGACCTGTATCTCAAAAATGCTTTTCTTCCCATTAATTAACAGATGTATTTTTAATCAACACTTATTTTTAACGCAAGAGTACAATTAATACAATGCTTTTTAAAACACAGAATAATTCCAGTGTTATATACTCCAGGCTCCCTATATCTTACCATTGTCTCTTTCTCCATCCCATAATCACCTCATGCCCATATGAAAGCTTCAATGACTTTATTTTTAGGCTAAGGATGTACCATTGTCCAGTTAAGCTTCAATTCTTTTTTCTAAAACTTTCTAAAAGCAAAGTTATGTATTCTTTCAGACAGGTACTTTTCAGAATTTGGCCAAAGCCAGTTATGAATAGGTAAATATGCCTTGAATTTGCATACTGTGTCAACATATTAAAATTTTTTACAGCAAACATTGGATACCTTTTCAAAGTAGTCACTGCGTTTGCAGTTCATCTATTTATTTTTAAAAATTAAGTCTACTATTGTGCTGTAAATTGACCTATAAATGCTGCAAATGGTATTAATTGGATATTTTTATTTGTTTACCTGTCTTGTTTTTAGCATTGAAATATATGTTTCTGTTTATACTGTTTTATTATACTTAATATATTATTTATTGATTAATGTTTGCTGACCCCTGCCCTAAAAACAATTTGCTGCTACTTTTAGGAAAGAAATATATACCAAGCCCGTGGGAACACTATCTCACATTTCTATTCACTACAATATTTCTCCTAACATTCAACAGAACTCGCAAATTTTCAGGCAAACAGGAACAACTTCTCTTCATTCTTCATTATTTTTTAATTTTTTAAGCTCCAGGGGAAACTGTCTCTATTTATTTGACAGATAGCTACATTTTCCAGGAGCAATTTACATGTTGATCCATGTTGCTGGTATGTGGGAGGTAATCTCTACAAAGCAGAGAAAGAGAAGGAGCAGCAGTTTGCATTCAAGAATATGTTCTGCAAAACCCCAAATTGTTGGGTAAACACTTCCACAAGATATTCCCAGCTGTCTTGATGACTTCATTTACACAAAACTATTGATAAACCCATGTCTGAATTCTATCATTTCTGGATGCAGAAATGGCTTGAGAATATTAACTTCCTACTAAGGATAAAATAAGCTCTTGTTGTAGTCCAATCTCTACTCTGAATGAAGGAATATGAATGCTCAACAGCAACTGACAAGAGGAGAGTTTCATTAACACATTTGCTGTTGGTGTGAATTACACCATGCCACATTCCTGTTCTCAGAAATTTGCTCTTAACAGCAAGACAAGCGGAAACCCCACCACCTCTTTCATAGGAGCAGAAATTTGTTTAGTCAGAGTAGGATCATTTTCCTTTGTTCACATATACAAATGTGTGAGTGCGCGTATACACAGAGAGGCAAGGGTGTTACCACCAAGGTACAGCTACATTATTTTCCTTCCTTGCTGCCACACACATTATTTGGATTATCACATCAAATTAAAGTTAACTGCAAATAAGTCTCACTGAAAATACTGGCGATGTTAAACCAGCAGAAACATTGAACTCTTGCTTGATTCACAGTAAACAGGACCCTGAATGCCACTGTTTGCTGCCCCTTACTGGAGATTTTTCTCTCGATGGGTAAAACTCCCTACACCTGCCATTTATTTCCAGAGGGCAAATGAAGACTTAGCTCAAGAGCAGATGCAAATCTCTCTTGCCTTTAGAACAAACACATACCTGATAAAACTGGTATTGAAGACACTGCAACAGATCAGACTAAAAGGGGGGAAAAAGAGGAGAGCAAAGATGTAGGTTTATGAGAAAGATGAGACTGTGATACTATTCTTCGGGGATTTCAGCAAAGCCTCTGTCAAGGAACAGCATTGCAAAGCCTGGTTTCACACATTATCATATATATTTCTCACCCAGAAGAGCATGGCACGAGAAGAAAAGGGTAGCTGAGGGAGTCTGAAAAATTACAGGGGCTACATGCTTGAAAAGCTTAGAGGATGTTTTAGATTAATATACAAAGGGAACTTTAAGTCTCTTAATGCAGCCCTAATTTCTTTGAGCGTGCTGCAGATATTTGGGGCAACAGACGGAAATCAAGCAGTGCTCTTACCTACAGGCATTTTTCAAAATAAAAAAAATCACAAGCAAAATAGGTGCACTGCATCTCTGTTAGGTTTATATCTTAGTCAATTACAGGCCAAATTTAAAAAAAGAAGGGAAAAGCAGATGACACATGATTTTAAGAGCTTCCGCCCACAAAAAGGTTCCTCATCCTTGCTATGCATAATGAAAGTTTCCCTCCTCCTCCTTTCATAGTGAAAATTAATGTCCTCTTTTTTTAAAATGAAGATATTTATCCACAGCGCAGAGATGATGAGGCAACTAAACTGTGTAGTTTTAAAGAAGGGATAAATAACATATTTTCCAAAGTATAAGACGCATCGGACTATAAGACGCACCTTGGTTTAGAAGAGGAAAATAAGAAAAAAATAATTTGCCTCTTTGCATCCTGTTTTTGCCCTTTGTGGTGTCCAGAGGCACTCTACAGGCCAAAAATGCACCCATTTTTGGCCTCCAGAGGCCTCCATGGATCCCGAGGGTAAAAACACACCTGTTTTTGGCCTGCAGAGTGCCTCTGGACACTGGGGAGGGCAAAAACGGGACTCATGGAGACTTTGGGAGGCCAAACATTCCCCATATTCGCTGTCTAAGATGCACATACATTTCCACCCACTTTTTTGGGGGGGAGCGTGTCTTATACTCCAAAAAATACAGTATACGTTATCAGCTGTAATATTTAAGGAATTTTCTGTCTGCTTACACAACTATAGAAAATAGAACAAAGTCTATTTCTAGATAAAACAGGTTTGCTTTTCACTTTTCTACTCTTCCGGGACGAGCTGTGGCTTCCCAACCCACGGAGAAGCAGAGAAATCTTAATATGGGCAATTTATTTCCTTTTTCTATATTGATAGCACTCTCCATAGATACCAGGACAGATACTACAGCTTTTCTCAACTGGTATTTTCTAGATGTGTTCAGACGGCAGCTTTCAACATCTCCAGTTGCAAATTCTGGGAATTTCCGTCCTTACATAGTGACAAAGTGTTGGGTTAGGAAAAGCTGCCGTGATTTCCAAAACAATTCTAAAAACAACTGCTTTCAATACAACCAGGTATTTTCCTGCTGCAGACAATTTTATAAAAGAGCAAAAGAAAGAGCAACTAGTGGGGTTTTTTTTCCCCAGGAGCACAGGACCAAGGGTTTGTTTACGTAATCAAAAAATGGAGAGATACACAGGTGGGAAAAAATTAAAAGCAAGAAAGGACAGTCAGAGACAGAATAGCAAGGTGAGTATTTGATGCCTGGGGATGCAGGTAGAGGTTAAATCCTAAGGACACCCATTTAACAGCTGGCATGCCAGAATCCAGAAAGAAAAAGGAAGTAGATAAAGTAGTTCCCAAGCCCACTAGTTGTTGCATTTGCAAACCCCCTGGGTAAGTGGATGGAATCAGCTGTCAGCACACCTGCACACTTTTCCTCACCTTGGCAATGGTGTTTGTCTCTTCTTTATGCAGCCCATGATTGTTGCCAAAGGCCGTCTGTCCCACATTCTGTGCACGAAGGCAACAGAAAAGAGCCTTGAAGATGCTCCGGCCACGAGGCTTCTTTGGAGAGGATTTGGACACCAAGACTACAAACAGAAGAATAGGTACAATAAGAACTTGTTGCAGGTCTGTAGCTCAGGAGAATTTTTCATCCCCCTGAGGTAAGCATTTTTGGCAAGCTAATCACAGGGACTTTGGATGATGACTAGTCAGAAATAATCAACTTTTTTTTTTTTAAGAATCCTTTTTCACATTCTCAGTTGTACTTTACATAGAGTGGGACAACAACATGGATCCATCAGCCATGAATACATCTCTTCTCTTCTTTGCTTTATTGCCGTCAATATGTCAGCTTTGGGGAAAGGACTTCATTTTGTCACAGCTTATGAAAATAATGAAGAGGCTGAATCTTGCCTCTTTTTCTCACAATGTTCAGGAAAAATCAGCAGGTGGCACTATAGATCCACAAATATTGACCAATCCACGCATGCTCTTCCATCATTGACATGATGGGAAGACTGGGAAAACTTACCTAGGTTATAGGCAAGTCCTTGATTTACAATGAGTCCTTTAGCGATCGTTTAAAGTTACAATGGACTTCCACACAGCTACTTACAACCCAGTTCCAAAGTTCAGTGTTTTATTTCTGATTTCCAGCAAAAAATAAGACCCATTGGGTTGACTGGTGTAAAAAGGGTTGTAAAATCGGGCATGGTGACGTGGAGACTCGCTTAATGAACACAATTTATGAACATAATTCTGAGTTTAATTATGGCCATCAGTCAAGGGCTACCTGCACACAAATACAGTTGGATGGAATTACCTAGAGATTAAAAAAAAAGGGGGGGTGGAACTGACTAATCTGAACTGCCACGGGCTGTGGCCATTGTGTCATGCTGACAAAACATATCCAGAAAGGATTACTAAAGATAGGGGCTGAAAAGCATGAGGCTCCCCATGCAAGGACATGGGACAATTTCATAGGCAGCCAATGAGAAGCAGGGAAACTCAGGAGCCACAGGACCAATTAGATACTTCAGGGCACAACTGTAGGTTGCACTCTATAAGTCATGTATGCTTTCATGAGTCCGTCCAGTAGGACTCGATATGGAGAGCTAAGCCCCACCCCACCACCATATTTTGTTACAATGCATTAGCCTCAGTATGAACTCATTTTGTTCATACTGGATTTATCCAAAAAAGTGATTGTTGTTGCTGGGCTTTTGAGCAAGATCCTGGAATGATTCATCCCAATGAGTAGGAAAAAGCATATTGTTTTTGGACAGTGTGACATTTAGTGTTTGTTCTTACATGCATTCTTTCATGTTTTGCTTTTAATCTGCATTTTTCCCAAATATCTAGGAAAAATTCCATCTAAACATACAGTGTTGAATGCATTTTCTCAAAGTCTATGGTTCTCACTCTGTGTGCGTGTGTGTGTGTCTTCTAGAAGTAAGCACAATACCATAGCACCAGATTTAATTTTATGGTTGATTTGCAAACTTCAGAGAGGTCTGTAAGAAGACTAACAATATTCACACCTGCACTGTAGCCTGGAAGATGCAGCTCGGCTCATCTTCCATTGGAATTCAAAAACTTAACCCTGTTTATCTGCATTCCACTAACAGTAGATAAAAATTATTCTTCAAGACCTCTCTTGCAACAAAAAGAGTTGATCCAGGTTTTCTGAATGTAGCAGCACCATGATTTCAAAACACTGCACTGTGAACCATCAAATCCAAACTGTAATTCTGACTTATGCGGGAATGTAACCTCCATATCTAAAGAAAAGCAACAAAGAATGAAGTGGCCCAATGGAAAGTCCAAAATACAGTAAGCCCCAAAGCCTTTTAAAATGATCTGCAGAGTTTTGATTATTCCTCTGCGTTACTGAAGTCCCAAGAGTTTCCATTTAAAGGTAAATATTTTTTCATACTCTTCAACTGCGATACATGTAGAACTTGAAATACTCCGTATGATACAACACAGAAAGTAGTACCATACTGCTTTCTCTTTCTTTGCCATCGATAAACAGGGACTCTTTGAAACAACAAACCTGAAATCTTAAAACTTCTGCAAAAGCAGAGATATTTTAGACGTGCTCACTCTGCAAACCATGGAAGGATCTCTTAAGAGGCTGAGTAATCAAAATCCTATTTGTATGTGAAACAAATTGGAAGAAAGAGAAACAAAAAGTCTCAGAGAGATTCCAATGTTAAAAGGCAACAAACCTTGTTCTTTTGTGAAGTAGGTAAATTATCAGAAAAAAACACACCAAATTTACATCCCCAAACCTACAAGGGAACTGCTCCCCCCCCCTCAATTAAACCCAGACCTTGCTTTGGATGGATACCCTTGGGGTTGGTTCTCAAGGTCACTGTATAATATCCAGAAATAAACCCATAGATAGGTACACCCTTACACTTCAAATTGGCCATCTGAAGTCAGACACTGCCCCTCTGGCTCTGGCCTTGGTTAATGGAAAACTTTTCATTTGCTCTGTTAGGAAATCCAAAGAACCTTTCATTGAGTAAGAGGGGAGGGGAAAAACCAGATACAGATTTGGGCATCAAGGGGTTGGTTGAAAAGTTCAGGGCATGATTAGAATGATAACTGATGGTCAGCAGATACTAGTTTTTGATGGACTATAATGTATCGCAAGAAAGGACAATCTGATAGCCTCCAAATATTTTGAGGGAGCTTCATTAACTTGATGGCTCAGAGAGCTGGGCGCTGTTAGCCAAGATATGAATCTATGTAGGTTGCAGAAACTGATGTGAACTAACTGGCCATCGTTACCTATGTGGTCTTGTTAAGAGCTCACTGTTTATCAAGACTGCACTTTCCTGATCACTTTCCATGAGCGAGCAATGTCCTTACTTGCTGCATAATCACAGGACATACTCCTGATTTACCTCTGGAAACATGCATTGAATCTAGGTCAACAAGAAAACAAAACCAGTCAATGCAAGGAAGATCCAAGTAGCGATCGACTCCTCCTTGATTTCAGGTTTAAGGATCAGGTTGCCTAATCCAGCTTCATCTAAATAAAAGCTAAATTTTTATCTCAAGTGGAAGGATGACAACAGCTAAGAAAATTCTGGAACAGATTATTAATATTAAGTATGAGATTCTGACAGAAAAAAAATAACATGTGGACTGGACTAGGTGACCATTCAATATACAGAGAGCAACTGCATCTGATGGGTGTTATACCAAGGGTTTATTGTGAAGCTGAAGAGTCAAAGAGCAAAGAGAAGAGGTCCATTCTAGACACTGTGTTGTTGGCCACAAAATCTGTTAAGTTGTGATGGATATGGGACTTAGCAAATGTCATAGAGGATAATATCAAGATTTTGCAGGTTCAAGTAGGAACACATCAGGCAGAAAGAAGCAAACTGAATTTCAACCAAGAAAATCAAATCAGAAAATCAAACATATGAATACAGGATCAGAAAGAGCAGCACACGCAAATAGGAACTGGTTATCTTGGGGACTCAGAAGCTGAATATGACCCAATCATATGATACAGCTGCAAAAAATTACATGGAGTCCTGTTGCATCCACAGAAAAATAGCATCAATATCAAGAGAAGTCGTTGCTTTTGAATAATCTGCATTGGTCATTCCATGCCTAGAATACTGCATTCAGGTTTAGACATATTTTAGAAAGGACATTAACAGACTGCAGTGTGTCCAGAGAAAAGCAACCAAGCTGGAGGAATGGTTGGAGATATCAAGTGTATTTAGTCTAGAAAAGACCGCAGGGAGACACGTCAGTTGTCTTCAAGCATCTGAAGTATGTCACATATAAGGAGGTATTATTCAAAACAGTTGAACACAGGACAGAACAAATCAAAGGATAAATTGATTACAAACTAAATTTTAGCTGTAAAGTGTCCTAAAAGTAGGAACCATTCAATAATGGAACAGACTATATCTTAGGAGATGGTGAATTCTCCTTCTCTTCTATCAGGGGTCTCCAAACTTGGCAACTTTAAAGCTTGTGGACTTCAACTCCCAGAATTGAAGTTGACGTCCACAAGTCTTAAAAGTTGCCAAGTTTAGAGACCTCTGTCTTATATGATGTAGCCAAAGCAAAGAGGTAGTAGGAAGTAATTGCCAAGAAAATGGTGTTACTTATTGTCTATGGAGATTCTCAGTGATCCAGGTCATGGTTGTCCCAAAGGTGCTTTTTCAAAAGGCAAGTGGCTTTTGGCTTTCCTTGAAGATGTTTTGTTTCTCATCCAAGAAGCTTCTTCAGTTCTGACTGAAGAACTTTGTTACTTGTTCATAGGCACTGTTTTCCTTCTGGATTAAGGTTGAAGTCTCTGCTGAAGGTTTCCCAGGATAGGAGATAGGATTTTGAAACAGACATGAAGACTTATGTTAACATTTAACTAAAGAACGAAATTTGGCGATGGATGATAAAACTTATCTTGGGAAATGTTAAACCATGGCCCTAGAACCTAAATATGTTTGTTGATTTCATGCTTTCAGCAAACTGCACCTTAACCCTAGTTTAAAAAGAAAAAAATCCAGTCAATATTGCAACAACTGGAGTAAAATTAAAAGCTGGCAATAGGCACTATAGAAAATATGTTTTCTTTTCCTTCATCTGCACTGCTGCTGCCACCAGTTTCTCTTTTCCTCCTCCTTTGCCTCTCCTCCTGTCTGTCCCATCCTTCTCTGAAAGCTGTCAAGTTCAGCTAAGGTATATCTACAGTAGATATTATAACTGGCAATAAGCAAGACCCTACAAGGTAAATTCAAATAGGTATTTCTGATCCTCAAAGTAGATCTGAAAAATAATTTGTGCGCATGTATTTGCCATCTTTGCAAATTAGTTTTGGATACTATCAGTCACAGAAAGCAGCAAAAACATGTTGGTTAAGTTTGGGTCAATGACTACAGATGGCCCAGGAAAAATATTCTACTCAACCATGAACTTAACTTCACAGGATTGTAATGAGGACAAAAAGGTTACTAAGAAGGAAGGTATCGCTGTGCAATTCAAAAAGCAAAATGTTGGTCATGCTTAATGTTGGAGATTTCACAAGGAGTCGTCTACATATTTTCATGTCTTTGGTTACCCAAAAAATCTGGAAACTTCTTTTTAAGAGAAGAAGAATAAACCTTCTTGAGCAAACTTATCAATCACTCAGTGCTCTGCAAAGAATTGCCAAAAGACAGAAACTCCACATCTAGCACTTTTTAAATAAAAATCAAACTTGCACTTTCCAATGCATGTCTCTGTTCCGTCCATCACAGATCTTCAAGGTTCTTTTTCTGACTTTTGAAGCAACACAATGAACAAGCAATGCACAGATTTTAAGGGGACCACAACAAACTTCTCTAGACAAAGAGAAGTTGATAAGGAACTTCACACCAAGGTACAGCTTTTTTTTTTTTTTTGGCTTTTCCTTAGCACAGGGGTGTCAAACCAGTAGCCTATGGGTCAGATGTGTCACATGCAGGCCACACCCACCCCAGTCACGAAACGTCATGTGACGGCAACGTGACGTGGTAAGTTTAACAGCCATGGCTTAGCAATTTTTTTAAAACCAACCTAATATGGCTTAGTCAACAAACTATGGCCAAGCAAATTATGGTTCAGCACAATGTGCAGAGCTAATCAATGTAAGGTAATTCCAGCATGTAGGCTCATAGAGTAAAAATCAGGTTATAAAATGAAAGAGAGATCTGGAGGGAAGAGGAACAGAGCAAAATTAAGCAATAATTATTAAGCATAAATATTTCATATTTCATTAATGGTAGAACACAGATCGCTTTAAAAGGGTTTTTTTTTTCTCCAGAGGGATCCAGGAATCTTCTATCTCATGAACTTGGGTTAAACTGAAAAAAGTGTTCAGGGTCACAAAGGAAGGGGGGAGCAACAAGGTGAGAACGTGTGCACTATGACATTGTGATACAACTCTATTCCTTCATACTTGCACGCAACATTACAATGTGGGTACAAAAGGACAGGGCTTCGCTGTGATGTCACAATGCATGTTTTGATACTTTGATGACATCATAGTTTGCAACAGATACTTAAGCATAGATAATTTCAGACAGGGAAAAGATATGAGGATTCAACCTCTCTTAAATATATACTGCTTAGATAACAAAGCCCTTGCACCATTAGGAGATGTTTTAAGGTGTTAAAAAGTAATTAGCATCTATTTTAACTCCTGCCCTGTATTTTGAGCAACCCCCCCACCAAAAAAAAAAAATCCAAACACCAGGCACTGAGGCAACCCACACTTTTTTTCTCCATGCCTATTCTCATTCTCAAAGTACACCCATCTTCCTCCCCAGCTAGCTAATAGAAATTCTGCCTTTTGGAGATTTTGTTCTGCCAAACCAGTTTCTGTATTCTTAGTTTCACAGCCGAAAGCCTAGAATGATCATAATTTCTATCCAACCAATGCTGCAAATTCAATCACAAATCTTTATAACATGCTAACTGGGTGAGAAAAAGATGTCACTGTGAAAACATGTTTTTCTCTGTAGTACTTTACCCTAAATGTACACACTTTCTGCGGGTTTAGACAGGTATTTTGCATTCTGCCCACTTCAACTGAAAATATAAGTTGATTATATCATAAAATGCTCATCCGTGAAAGGCAAACATCTACAATAAAGGGATTTTAAAAAACTCAATGCTGTATTATTTCAACATACTCTTGGAATCACGGGCCAAAAATATCTTGCAAAAATTTTCCTTTGTCTGCTTAAAACTTGCTACCCTTTAGGCATAAAGCAAATCACCTTTGTGACCATCCCGATTTTATGATTTTTATGGCAGACATAAAGCGACCCCCAGAGTAGTTAAGCGAATGCTGTAATTTTTTTTTTAAAGGTCATATAACAATGACACACTGCAAACGGCCATAAATGCAAGCCGGTTGCCAAATGTGTGCAAGAAAATCAGAACTGGGTCATAATATCCCCAGAAAGGTCCATTGTAACTATGAACAGTCGCTGAGCAGCCTTAAGTGAAGGACTACCCTATATCTTGCCTTCTTTCCAATGCATGTTCCCTACACTATGGGACTTTGCCCAAGTAGAAGATAAAAGCTCTTCTGCAATTGTGATTCTTACATGGGCAATACAATAAGGAACAGGAAAATACTATTTTTGGATTCCTAGCCTTTCAGAGCTTAAAAGAAAGAAAAAAAGGCTACAGTAAAGTTAGCCCTCTCAATTTTGCACCATCAATGACAAGGAAGGCTGACAGTTATAGTTCGGCCACATCTAATGGTCAAGGCATCAGGCTAAAAAGAGGAAGCTGTGAATTCAAGTCCCACCGTAGCCATGAAAACCAGCTGGTGATTTGGGGCTCGTAATTCTCTCTCAGCCTAACCCATCTCACAAGGTTGCTATTGGTGTGGGGGAAATAGGAGGAGAAATGTTTGGATATGTTTGCCATTTGAGCTATAAGAATAATAAAAACAGAACATAAATAAAATAGTTGTGTCTAAAATGTTCTACTGCCTACATCAGGGGTGTCAAACATGCGGCCTGTGTACCGGATGTGTCACATGTTGGCCCTGCCCCCACCTGGGTTTAGTGAAGGGGAAAACAGTCTCAATATGTCATGTGATGCTGCCAGTTTGACACCCCTGGCCTACTTTTACAACCTGACCTAAAGATAAGCCTCAGGATACTAGAGGTATAGGAGGCAGTGGTGGGATTCAAAAAATTTTACTATCAGGTCTATGGGCGTGGCTTGGTGGGCATGGCAAGGGAAGGATACTGTAAAATCTCCATTCCCTCCCCACCCCACTAACCTGCTTTCCAGTTCCATTCTCCTGTGCAGGGCAACAAAAGAAGACCCAGCCAATCAGCTGGGACTCGGGAGGCAGAGAATAGATGGAGGGGGGCAGTCAGAGGTGGGATTTGACAGTTCTCCGAACTACTCAAAATTTCCACTACAGGTTCTCCAGAACTGGTCAGAACCTGCTGAATACCATCTCTGATAGGAAGGAAAAAGTGAAGGAGAAGAGGAGATCTAAAATTACTTTTCCCAATCGGCCCTTCCTATACTATACTATTCATTATCTTTACCACACTGAGATTCTTTCAAATCAGTGCAGTCTCTTGCCAGTAATGCTCCACTTGTACTGTATGCGAGGCCAAATATTATAACAAATCCCACCGTTGCTTTTAAGATGCAAACACATGCTTTCTCCATTTATTAGCATTATTTCAGCTGGCTGCGTTATCTCCACTGTTTTGACCTTTAACCAAGAACAGCCTCCATCTTTTCTTTCTAGCCAACTCTCTATTAGGTGATTAACAATTAACCAGTGGAACGGCTTGCCTTCAGAAGTTGTGGTAATCCATCACTGGAGGCTTTTAAGAAGAGACTGGATGTAAGGCGTGTCAAATTTTTCAATTTCCAAATATTAGGGGTGCTCAAAAGTTGTGGCATGCCTTAGGGATTGTAAAGATATTTTGATATAATTAATATAATTTAGATGTGCCTGTTAAGTAACTACATAAATATCATAACTTTTTAACATTTTTTTTGTTTAATTTATCTGTCTGGAATAGTATAAGGTCTATTTCATGAGCAGACGGTTGGACTAAAAGGTCCTTTCCAACTCTGTTATTCTATTATTATTCTATTTTTGTTCTATTATTTCCTGGTCATGTGGGAGGGATTAAGAAGACAGTACTTCCTTCTCTTTGTTTTTCCCCAAACACCTTAACAGGAAGCAAAAATCTAATTTGTTTTTGCTAAATGTGCTGATATGTGATGAACACATCGACCTGAATGCCCATCAACCTAGCTAGAATGTAACCGCTTTTTGTTGAATAAACCATGATAGCTTGGTTCACAGAAATAAAAATAAAATAATAGGACTGCACTATATTAAGCCAAACAAACTTATCCTTCTTTGTGACTAGACCACTGACTACTTTATGCTACACTAGAAACAAAGAAATGGAAACAAGAGATTCTGGCCAATGGAATAACTCCTTGCCAGATCCACTGAAGGCTGGCTGAAGGGTTGGCAGAAGACAGAGAGAACTTGAAAAACTGGGGGGGAAATAAATTATGTTTAAGGATGAGCCATTTGTATAACCTCAGACATGTACTTTGGTATTAGCAAGCCAGTGTGGTATAGTAACTAAGGTGCTGGCCTAGAAACCAGGAGATCGTGAGTTCAAGTCCCACCTTAGGCATGGAATCCAGTTGGGTGATCTTGGGCCAGTCACTCTCTCTCTGATAAGCCTACCTCACTGGATTGTTGTTGTTGTTCTGAGGAAAATATGAGGGAGAAGGGATATTAGGTGTATTGAGCACCCTGAATTATTTATAAAAATAGTAAGAGTGGGATAAAAATCTAATAAATAAATATTGGAAAGCCAAAGAAGGTTTTCACTCTTGAATAACTTAAAAGCATCAAACTTGAATGGTGGCTACACTTTTGAGAAAGGAGCATGTGCTCAACCACTTCAAACTTTTCTTAGTCCCAAAAACCACCATTTACAGCAATTGCTCTTCAATTAAAAAAAAAAAAATCACCTAAATCACGGCTGTCAAACTCCCGGCCTGTGTCATGTGCTGGCCAAACCCACACCTGGTTTAGTGAAGGGGGAAAAAAGTCCTGTTATGCCACGTGACTCTGCCATGACGACATGAGTTTGACACCCCTCACCTACATCAGTAACTCTGAAAGCACAACAGCTGAAGTTTATCTGAATACTAAAAGTTTGAAGGGAGACATTCAATAAAACCTCTTTGAAAACAGTGGATTTACACCTCAAAAAAGCTTTCTGCTCCATCGGCATTACATAAAATTATCTTGGCAAAGCCACCAGAGAAAATCCCATGACATCCTCATTTGATTCTTGGTTCACACTTTATTATCATAAAACTGCACAAAACAAGTTTCCAGGTAGATACAAAAATGGCCTGAAAAATAGTCCTGGGGAATTTACAAAATTCCGTGTTCTCCTCCTACCAACAACTTAGTTCCCTTGTCTCTTATCTGGCTTATGTTAGCAAAGACAAAGCCCAACATGGCTGAAGGAGTCAAAGGTAATCTGACTCCCTCTGACAAATGTACCATTTATTCTGCAGACAAGTTAATGCATGCATGTCATCACATGACAAGATGCAGGTGTGAATGGGCTGGCTGATGCTGCAAGAAGAGTCTTCTACTTAACTTGCGGCCAGCACTCTTCCGTGGGGGTGGGGGTAAGGGTTGGTTCACACCTTCAGCTGCCTATCATTAAAGCAAATGAAATCACTAGAGGAATCCTCCATTTTCCTACTTTCCTATTACCAACTTGTTAGTAGACTATAACTACCAAACTTCATAAGCTACAAGGTGGCCTTAACAAAAAAGTCAGCAGCTTCTAGTAAGAGGTTTTTCATCTTGCTCAGCCACCATTCTTCCCCCAAACCTGTCTAATCCATTTAACCTTCCTCTATATCCTCTCCTGGTTTGCAACTGGACATCAAGCAATGACTGTGCATGGCACAAGGCTCATAATAAGTTCTTTCTTTGTGAGGTTTTCCTGGGGTTGTTTATTAGATTTGTGTCGGAGCTTTCTTTCAGAAGCTCAAGGCAGCGAGTACTCCCTCATAATTTTCTTCATAACTGTGTAAGTTAGGTTGAGTTGAGAAGAAGCATGCAGTCCAAAAACAACCAAGCTACTTCTGTGGCCGATCCTGGATTTTCCTGGTGCCAGTCCAACACCACATGCCATCATCACTGTTTTATCAATGAGAATACCCAAAGTCACTTTATACAGATAGTCCTCGACTTATAATTCATTTATTAACTATTCAAAGTTACAACAGCACTGAAAAAAGTGACTTATGACTATTTTTACCAGTTATGACCTTTGTAGCATCCCCATGATCATGTAATCAAAACGTAGATACTTGACATAAAGGTACAATGAATTTAGAATAAAAAATAAAAATGTTGGACAATAAAATAAGATGTGAGAATATTTAAAGAAAAAGGAATTAAGTTAAGGTTAAATTGAAAATGATTTAATAAGCATAAAGAAAATAAGAATATTGGAGAAAATTTATGAAAAAATGAAAGTAAAGATATGATATAAAATTGAATGTGAAAGATAAATATATTCTAAGGTCATGTTTGTATTGAAATGTATAAACCTGTAACCACATTGTTTTCCTGAAAGAGATGTTTTTAAAATGGAAAAATAAAAAAATTATTGCAAAAAAAAAAATCCAGATGCTTGGCAATTGGCTTGTACTTATGACCGTCATTGTGTCCCAGGGCCATGCAATCACCACCTTTTGCAATCTTTTGATAAGCAAAATTAATGGAGAACCCAGATTCACTTAACAACCGAGGTACTAACTTATCAACGGCAGTGATTCACTGAAAAAACTATGTCAAGAAACGAATATGGGGCAAAATCCATTTCAAAATATCTCACTTAACAGTAGAAATTTTGGGCTCTATTGTGGTTGTAGGTCAAGAACCACCTGTACTGGGCCAGATGGCTTACCTAGTTCAATTTTGCCAATACTGGCAGCAAGTGGCCACTACTGCTTTTGCCCAAACGCTGAACTACAATTCCCAGCTAGCTAAATCAATGTGTACAATAATAAACAATACCAACGTGTAATTCAACAACCTCCAGAGGGCAACCGGTTCCTTGTCCTAATTGCATTGACACCTCACATTAAACCCTAATAGGATTTGTTTTAGCAGGTCCAGTATGTCAAATCAGATTTGCCAACTGCCAATTTGTCAATGCATGAATCCAATCGTTACGAGGGTTTCAGGTGTAAATCTTTTGATGTGGTGGATTGAACTGGAAACCCTGTATGAGCCCTATTCCTGAGCAACTTCCATTCCTCTGTCTATTGTGTGAACCATATTGCATTCAGAATAAACCATCCAACTGCCTCAGCGTAAGATTTAGCTGAAACCCAAACTGGAAAGTCTGCTTGTATAAAATCCCCCTCTAGGAAGGGAGGTTAGGTTTCCTCCATGCACAACTGCCATGATACATCGCAGCAGAGCAAGAGGCTGCTCAGGAACTAATTACAAAATGGCGTTTATATTTTAAAGGCCTCTCGGTGCTGGAAGACGACAATCTGGAGCGTTTTCAGACTGCTCGGCTGTGTTTTGATTCCTGAACAAATAGCAGCAGACCCGGGGCGTCCTGCTGTTGCCAAAATTGTGACAATGGGACAAACAGGAAAATTGCACAAGTTGTTGTTATTCCAGGTTTTTTTTAATGATAACTCTGCTCTCAAAAAGAAAAATGAGAAAGGAAGGGAGAAAGATGTTAGCAGACATTTTAAATGGATCCAGATTTGGTGGATCAAAATAACGTTATCTCAAAATAACGGATGAAAAAAAAATCAATTTTTAAAAAATCCAATTTAATTTCTGAGCGTTAAGTTTAGTTCGTTATGGAATTTGGAGGAATGAAAATAATTATGTAACAGTGACAGGGGGAAAAAACTAGAAACAAAAAATTCCACCCGGATCCATCAGCAGAGGACAAGTGAGACATGCTGGGAAACAGAATTCCATCGTTCTTTTCATGAAAATATTTTTGCAGATTTCCACAGCTACCTTGAAACATCTCTGTCTCTCCGTGCGTGCACGTGTATTATCTAGAATTAACTGCCTTAGATACTGTGTTGCTATTATTTACATTTTTGTAAATCACAAACACATTCTTAAAAAATGAACAGGGAAAAATAAATATGCTTTATGCCTCTATGCAGTCAACAACATACAGGAAGAGGTGGAGGGGGGCTGAGGGAAAAAGGAAAATGAAAGTTAGTCTATATAGTTTCTGCCTTATGCATGGTTCTGACATCTGGCCAAACTGCCAATCACTCCCCAGCTGTCATACGGCCAATGATGTTTACCAGGCATTCTGTAGTCACATCCAGCCATGACCCCATCTTGTGTCCAAAGTAGATGTCACACGAAGGAGTACATCCTAGACATAACAAACCCTTTCTTGCCTACCTCCTGAGGAGGAGAGGAAGCAAGAGTTTACAGTGCCAAAGTGGCAAACTTCATGCAGATTTGTGAACCCTGTTCAAATGCAGAAGTAATCAAGATCTATTTAGTACAGAATAGTACAGTACAGAAGTTGTCTCCTCCCAGTTGGACCCACAGTGCACTGAATCTCTGCAATGGAAAGAAGATACCACAAAGAAGGGCACAGCTTAGAACAGGTTGGTTCAAAGGAGCACCATGAACTTGTGTGTCAAAAAATGGCCTTGGACCGCCATGTGTTCACTTGATATTCAGAGCTAACCTATCCAAGAGAGTTTTACATGGTTGCTGAGCTACATCCATGCTGGATTATAGTTGATTCCAATGGTCAACCCACTTCTACCATGCCAGTGCTATGAAGGAATTCATCCTCAC
This sequence comes from Laticauda laticaudata, assembly GCA_004320025.1. NCBI lineage: Eukaryota > Metazoa > Chordata > Lepidosauria > Squamata > Elapidae > Laticauda > Laticauda laticaudata. The sequence goes on from BHFT01008485.1 coordinate 30,424, forward strand.
CTCATCCAAGGGGTTGTCTCAAACTTGTCCCTTGGATGCCCATGATGGTGGAAGCCCAAGGTGGTGATTTCATGGCAATAATAAGGAAATAGGTTGTGACTTCTTTTTCTTAACTTTTCTCTTTAGCTTAAAGCTCTAGAATTCCTGGTATTCTCTCATTCTAGTAGTAAAGGTAAAGGTAAAAATTCTCCTCGCACATACATGCTAGTTGGCTATAGGCTAACTAGGCTGTAGAGGGCGGTACTCATCTCTGTTACTAAGCCAAAGAGACAGCGCTCTCCAAAGACGTCTCCATGGTCATGTGGCTGGCATGACTAAACGCCAAAGATGCCGCAATGCTGTTACCTTCCCACCAAAGTGGTCCCTATTTTTCTACTTGCATTTTTTACGTGCTTTCGAACTCCTAGGTTGGAAGTAACCAGTAAAAAATCTGTTTGACTTTTTTTTAAGAATAGTATATGCTGACAGCTAGCTGGCCATTACAATTTTACTGTCATGAAAATCACATAAGTTGATCTTATACATCCTGTACCCCAGGGCTGTCAAACTTGTGGCCTGCAGGCTGGATGCATCACATGTTAGCCACGCCCGGTTTACCAAAGGGGGGAAAAGTCATGATATGTCATGTCACAACGCCATGACGTGTGTTTGACACCCCTGCTTTTCAGAGAAGAAAACCTCAAGTCTGGGATACCATTAATGCGTAAATATTTCCCTTGTAGTTCAAGTAATATCTAGTTATATTGATTGTACTGTTTTCCACTCTACAATTCAATATTCTCCACATTCAATATTCTGCCCTGTGCTGTTATAATTGTAGGAAACATGGTAAGTCCAATTGCTTCCATATCTTTTCTCAGTCCTGGAATACAATTAGTCCTTGTTTAGCAACTGCCTCATTTAGTAACCATTTTCAGTTATGGTGATGGAAAACAAACTTTACAATCAATCCTCACATTTCACAGGTCTATAAAAGCAAAAGGAAAACTGAAAACTGATTGTAAGCAGAGTTATGGTTTCACTTATTGAATACTTTGCTTAATGACCGAGTTGCTGATCCCAACTGGTCATTAAATCAGAATGTTCACAACATTGAAGGGTAAGGCTGATGACTGTGACAGAATGAAGTTAGCAAATAGAACAGTTTTTTGATCATTCCTGTCCGGAAAACAAGAGGACTTGAGACTGCCAACAAGTGGGCAATGGGTTTGCTTAATGACCATGGTATTCACTTAACAATTACCACAAAAATGTATATAAAATTGGGTCAATCATGTGATGATCGGCTGAACAACTGAAATGACTTACAATTGTAATTCTAGGCTCAATCACGATCACAGACTGAAGACTACTATAGTACAAGGTTTCCCTCTTCCCCATTTTTCCCTATCGCAACAACACTGGGAGGTGGGTTGGGCCTACAGGAAAGAACCAGCCCAAAGGGTAGAGTCTAAACCTGCATCTCCTGACTTCTGCCGCACAAATCCCCTGAGAGGTGACCCACATGCTAAAAGCCAGGTCTTACAGCATTGATCGTAACAAGAGTGGCACTGCACACCCTATCAAATATCATTGCTAATAAGATGCTGTCTTTGGCTTTTAACTCACATAAAGAAGCAGCTATTGCAACAGCTTTTCTCACCCATCTAATTTTCAGCTGGTTGAAACTGGATTTCTGTTTAGATGGTCTATTTCATACGTTTGATTTCCTCTCTCCAAAAGCATATATTCAGACCCAATTAAATATCCAAGTGATGACATTTTCAATTATTTGGATCCATACATGGAGTCTGGCTTCAGATTGCTATTTAGGCATCGCTGGATTTCACCAGTTTGTCAGCTCTTTCCAAAGAATGAATGAATGAATTTATCTATCTTTCTTTCTTTTCTTTCTCTCTCGCTCTCCACTTGTATAAGATGTATATATATGTATTTTCTAAAGCAGATATACCAAAAACTATTTGCCCAAAGAAGCCATGTAATTTGTTCAGACAACTTGCAGCATTAATCACCTGCAGCGCCATTCTGATGGCAATTCAGCATGTTGGAGGCCACTAACCCTGCACTTGAAATTGTCACCCTTCAATCATGACTTGAAAGAGGCACAAAGAGGTACCATGGTGTTTTATGAGTTTTCCCCTATCCAGTGGCCTCCAGAAGTGTTCAACCAACAACTAATATCCTTAACATGCAGCTAGCAATTTAAATCCAACACATCAGAAACGCAGTGGAAAGCTTGGTTTGTGCTGAAATTATTGGGGTGACCAAGTCTAGTGTCATCTTAAATCCAGATATACATAAAATTTAGAACACAACTGGCAAGCACCTGCAATTATTGAGAAAAAAGTCTTAAAGCAAACTATGGCTTTGTTTTCAGATGTGGCTTAAGATTTAACAGCAAATAATATGCCAGATATGGTTTTAAGATATTCAGTTAAGTGACATGAATTCCACCGAAGCATGGTGTGTGAACACTGTAGTCCAAGAGCTCCTCAGATATCTGAATAAAGAGAAATAGACATTCACATTTTTATTTCAGATGGTCATCTGAACTGCATGTTAGAAAATAGGAAAAGGATGAGAAACCTGCTCAATCCCAAAACTTTAAGAAATAAACCATCACCATAGATTACAAGCAGTCCTTGACTTATAACTGTTCATTTAGTGACCCATTCCAAGTTACAACAGCAAAAAAGTGACTTATACGACCTTTTTCCACACTTACGACCATTGCAAGATCCCCATGGTCATGTGACCCAAATTTGGACACTTGGCAACTGGCATGTATTTATGACAGTTGTCGTGTTCTAGGGATGTGTGATCATTTTTTGCAACCTTCTGACAAGTAAAGTCAATGAGGAAGCCAGATTCATTTAATGAGTGTTACCATCTTAACAACTGTGATTATTTACTTAATAATTGTGGCAAGAAAGGTTGTAAAATGGGGCAAAACTCACTTAACAGCTCTTGCTTAGCTATGGAAATGTTGGGTTTAACTGTGGTTATAAGTCGAGGAATACTTGCATACAATATATTTCAAGATTGTCCTTTTATAGAAAATTGAGAATAATTTACAATAAGAATATAAGCATTTCCCAATCCTTGTCTGGCATTTTTAGCCCCAAATGATTTTGGCCTTCAATCCCCAAGAATCTGGGATTCACGATTGCTAAAAGCGAGTGGCTTTGAAAACTCTTTGGGGAGGGGGGGGAGAGGGAAAGAGAGAGGGGATTTAATGCAATGTAAATGAATTAAAAGATTCACTATCACTCACTTAAAACCACCCTTTCTTCTGGCAAATTGCAGGCTTGATATAAAGAGTATATTGCTGCAAAATATTAATGAGTGACACACCTGAAACTGATACATTGACAAACACAGCAGCTATTTTACCAACAGGGGTGGTAAAAGCTATTGCATGGATTTCAAAATGAGGCCAGGCCAGCCTGACATCCAGATGCAAGCAATTACAACTTTCATATCCCAAGCCAGTAGGCCTGAAAGAGTGGGAGTTGTCAACTCCAGCCTCTGAAAGACATCGGCCTGGGGAAGGTGGCTCTAGGCTGAACAGCAAACAAACTCAAAAGACTTGAGTCCTTTGATCTATGCTGTTGAAAGGGCCACTGTCCCATTTTCCAGTGCAATCAAATTTTCCATTCTTATCCTGCTTTCTGACAGATAAAATGTCAATATCCTTCCAGGAATGTTCCACTGAAGTATCCAAGCCATGTCAGAGGAAACTGCACTTGTCTTTTGTCCAGAGAAAATAAAATTGCTGTTAGGTTTAATAATATTACTATCAACACTTGGGAATATCGCACCTTAGTCACTAGAAATTCAAACTACGATTTCATGCTGCAAGCATCAATTGAAACAGGGCCAGTTCAACTTAAGTTCTGCTTCTCTCTGAAGTGAAAAACTGTCTGAAAAAATTATCTTCCATGTGCTCTTTATTGTTAAAAAATGCAACTAATTGTAAAATAACAATGTAGATATTTATGCACACAGCAGTACCGTAATGTTTTTGTTACTGTGTATTGGGGAAAAAAATCTGAAAACATATAAACCATTAACTTGGAAAGAATGTTAATTGTTTAAAAGGGGGGGTGGGGTTGGCTGTTCTTTCTGAAGTCAGCACATGATGTTTCAAACTCTCTAAAAATAAAGGAAATGGTGAGGGAAAGATATAGACATTAAAAAGGTAAGGAGATGAAAACACCCCATAGATTTCCTTTGGGACAAGCCAAATTACATTCAAACTGTTTTTTCTTCTGCAGATTATGTTTAAAAGAGTTGCAGATGACAGCACAGTGCCCACCCATATAACAAAGTTGGATCAATTAATACTTGGATGAGAGCTCACCAGAGAATTTTAGGTTGTAGGCTAGACTAGGAAGTTAAAAAAAATACTTAAAAGGCACAATGGCCAACCACTTCTGTACAGTTGCCACAAAAAATCCCAGTAGACATTGAGCTCAATCTTAAGGAAAACTTTTTCTTTTGAAGAAAATACAAGATAATTCTAGAGGCAACACAGAGTAACCAAAATTGGAACTGGCAACTCAAGTCATTAAAGGAAGTGTCACTATGTGAAAATGTGACTGCTTTTGGGTTCTTCAAGTTTCCTTTGCTTTGCAGATCAGGAAAGGTCATAAATGCAAATATTTGTCATGATGTTAATTTTTCATTAACATAACTAGGAATGGTTGCTGTCTGCAGCACTTATTATCTATATAGTTACACTGAGATCCAGCAGCAAGGGTGTCACTATTACTTCCTTAAGACAGATCTTAAAGGGTTTGTGGGACAATGAAAATGAGCTCAGTACATATAAACTCTGCACCATTTACAGGCCTGGAGACCAAAACCCAATCTTGATGTATTTCAAACTTCCAATGGAAGAAAAATTCCACATCCTACTTGAAATTATCCCTTATATCTGAAAAGGTTCAGCTATAACAACACATTTCATATGGACTTCTTGTACTCTTGAAATTCAAGTCACAGGGTTGATGTAAACAGCAGCCATCTTCAATTTAATCTTGAACAAATATGCGATTTGACCCAAGTTACAAAAACTTGCAATAGACAAGTTTGATTTGCTATATCTCCATATAGCAGAAAATGAAACTTGATGGATTGTTGTGTGGATGTGAAGGTGGAGAACAAGAAGACAACAAGGGTTTTGCTGGTATATGTTCTGCTTGCCCAATGCTGAACTTTCCAAGACAACTTGGTGAAAACACATATAACTGTTTCCTTCAGAAAGGAAGTTTTGTTTTCAAGAATTAGCACTTATATCATTCTCCAGTTCTCCCTCCTACCATGGAGAATTTTTGCATAAAAGTTATCCCCACGTTCCTAATGTATTAATTGGAAGGTCTGTTTTAAGTAAGGTATCTTTGGTAACAAAACTCTTTATTTTCTGCAGGAGGTTTTAAAACCAGCTCCAGAGGCCTTTCTGAAAGCTGTTTTGCCAAGAAACCATTACTTATTGCAGCTGGACCAGAACCATTATTGTTAAATATAGAAAAATAAAACATCAAACTTCATCAGATGTATTCTTTGCCTCCACACACATGGCTACAACCAAATTCAGCACCAAATGCATTATTCATACGAAGGTTTCCTTCCTTCCTTCCCTCCGTCCCTCCCTTCCTCCATCCCTCTTTCCTTCTATGGAAAAATATATGGAAGGGATTCGATGAGAGAAAGTGATTTAAGGTTAGCTCTTTTTTCTACCTTTAATCCACCTTGCAAATGGTTTTTTTTCCCCATCTAGGGAATTCATGTAGAGCAGGGATCACCAATCTCCAGACTGCAGCCCATTAGGAACTGGGTCATGCAAGTGAGGGAAGCTTCATCTGCACACGCACAGGATCCAGGTAGCACATGAATGCCAGGCCCCTCCCAGTCCATGGAACCATTTTTTTTCCCATGGAACCAGTCCCCAGTGCCCAAACGTTTGGGGGCTGCTGATGTAGGGAATCTTCCTTATTAGGATGGCACAACCACCTTATTTTTAAAAAACAAAGTTAGACAGTAAGTCTTGAATAAGATTGCTGCCCTCCGTGCTTTTGACATCTTTTCCTATTTTTGTCTAGACTGTCATAGGGAAGGAGGAAGGAGACATTCCTGGATGGGAATAATAGGAAAGTCAGCATTAATATATAATTTCAGCCAGGGGCAACATTAGCCTGGATTCATCCAACCTAACTGTTCTCCAAATCTATGATTTCTATCAGGCTCCTATAGCAATCTAGGCAGAAAGAGTTTCTCCAAAGTTTCTCAAAGCTCTGATTATTAAAATCAGGAAGGTTAGTAACCACACAGGGACTCTACTTTCATGTAAGAAATGTATATATAGGAAAATTAAAAAGGCATGTTTCTGGTGAAAGCCTGCACATGTTCAATGTAAAACCAGGGAAGCTTGGCTCTTATTCAGTAATGTGAGGAAGGTGATTGCTTTGGAAATGGCTTCTAGCCTTCTCATCAAACTGAAAATCACCTCTCATATCCTCCACAGCCTGAATGCTAACTATAGTTAAATACATCAGATGGGTACCAGGCTGAAAAAGGCTGTGAAAGTATGAAGCTAAATGGAGAAATATGCAGGCACTATTCTACCTAATTGTCAAGCACTTGTTAAACTTGTTTAGGGCGTTCCTTGAAACAAATGCAAAAACATCCAAATAATTTTATTACATCCCCATCTTCCCTCTAGAGAGCTACAGAAACCTCTTCCACATCACCAGTATTTTATTCTTATAGAAGTAGGCTAACCTAGGTTAAATACATGACCATGTAAATTTACAATAACTTGGCATTTATCTCATTAGTGTTATTTAATATTACATTTAATAATAAAATGTCTTTTGCAACAGTCGGGGTTTTTTTCCGGAACTTCCCTAGTTAGTCTATAGTTAGGGGATTCCTTGGTTGTCTTCCACCCAAATAAGAGGAATGTGCAAAATCTATTGTTCTAGGAAATACCAGACTGTTCCATTCCCTTTTATACATCTAATTCAGCTGGAACACAATCACAATGAATTATTTGGTTCTGGAAAACTTTGGAACCACCCCAGAATGGGCGGATCAGCATAGCTGATAAGAGGAACAGAACATTCCAGAATTCCTCAGAATACTATCTTTGTACAGTTACCATGTATTAACCCTGCTCGGTTGGAAATCAAAAAGCATCAGACAAAACACACAGTATAAACTCTATTTTGAGCTGCTCTATATCCAATGGCTATCTTGGGAAAAAAAAGCAGACTTGGTCAGCACCTATATGGAAGAAATTCCAGGGCTGAAAATTGGAATGTGGTTTTTGCACGACGGAATGGCTATCCTTTCTGGCCAAGTCCAAAGAAAGCTACAAAGTCATTGTGGAGAATTTCTCATTTCATAACTATGATCTTCTTCAGCTCAGTGCCCTTCATATGTATTCCCTTGGCTCTACATTCACTTTGCCTTCATTCTAGTCATTTTTCCCTTTCCAGGTTATATGGGCAAAAAAAATATTTCAAGCTCCAAAATATTTTCATGAAATATGCTGTGGGCATCACAGTATCTCTCTCTCTTTCATTGTATGTGTGTGTGTATGTGTAATGACAAAACAAATGTGACATCATAATCCAAACATCATGACTTACCTATTTGCATGAGATATCTAGACATGTGTTGTGGAGCAACTACCAGCAGCAATGGGTATCAAAAATACATAGGTCAGAATTTAGCGCTATGATGCTTGTTGTGCATTCTGCTAAACAGCTGAACCCAGAATAAGTATATCCAAGCAACTTTATCAAAAGATTTGAAAACAAGTTATGTGAATAAGAGCCCCTTATCTGTTTGTGCACACCTATTTCTATGCATGGAGACACCAGTTGCTCCTGGGTGAAGTCCATACAACTGCATCAAACCATCTTCATTTTGCAGGTACCCTTAGTGGGAAACAACATTGGTAACTCTAACTGGTGAACTCTGACTCTGCTGCAGCCAGCATACACATCTTGCTAAGAGCTGAAAAGAAAAGGAAGAGAAAAATCAACGAGAAAACACTGCAAAGACTGATCAGAAAACTCATCAGAGACCTGTATGCGTACATCTTCCAGACAGGAGGGTCCCTGGACCTTCAATTCCATTTTAGATCCACTCTGTCGAAATAAACTTCCTAATGGCTCTCTCAGAAGATCTTTGAAAGTAATATCCTGTAATTTCCATTTTAAATTGAGACTGGGGGAGCTTTGTTGATAGCAGTAGCAAGATTATTGAATGAATGCACAAAGATGGAAAGACTTGGCAATACCCACAATGGAGCAAATGGTTGGTGAAGATAAAACTTGCAGAGGCGATCAAAGTGATTTGTTTGATTAAAGAAGACAATATCTATGTTTATGGCTGACTGCTTTACATATTTTTGGTGTAAAATGAAAAAAAATGAACTTATGATTTATGGTTTTCATGATTAGACAGGATAAATTATAGAAGGAAGAAATGATGTAATTTTAGAAAAAAAGTAAAAAGTAAATTTATATTTATGTTGCTGTAAAAAAAAAAAGCTACTACTTCTTTGTATCTTTTTCTATATCTTTCTTTTTCTTCCTGATTCTGTATCATTTTACAACCTTGTATTTAAACTTTTAATAAAATTATTTATAACAACAATAACAAGAAGAGAAGACTGGATATATTTGTTCTTAGGCAGACAAAATATCTACTCTGCTGCTGAACAATGAGCCCAATAAAACAGTAACAATGTCCAATCACAACCAAGAAGACAAAACAAAGCAACCTTAATAAAGACCCATAGCAGCTTGCCTGAAAGCTTCAGAGATTTCCTTCTTGCTGCCAATTCCTCTTATTTCAGCAGAATGGGGTGAGGGATGATGGAAAATACAAGGATGCATATTTTAAAACTTTTTGTTTCCTGGATCATCCCAAATCATGGGTTGCAGTCTCTTAGGGAAAAAGTGTCTCCTGGATCATCAACAAACAGCAAGAACCATTTTAAAGTCTGCAGGAAGAAATAGGCATATATGCTAGGCACAGCCTATACCAGCTGTCCCAATCTGGCATCATTTAGCTATGTTAAACTGCAACTGTCATCATCCCAGCCAGTACTGCCAATGGGCAGACTTGCTGGAGACTATATAAGTCAGGGGTCCCCAACCACCAGGCCCCGGACCGCTACCCAGTCCATGGATCATTTTGTACCGGGCCGCAAAGAATGAATAATCGTGATTAAAAGATATGTATAAAAATATGTTTTTAGTAAAGAAGTAATAAAGAAGCCCTTTATTATTGGGGAAGAATTGATTTTGCCGGTCTTTGAAAAAGTGTTTCTGCGTGAAACTGGTCCCTGGTACAAAAAAGGTTGGGGACCACTGATATAAGTTTTATGTGCTAGTTCCTGAAGAAGCACAATCAAGGAAGACCAGTTAGTATGGTCTACTACAAGGAGAATTCTTCAAAGAAAAGAGTACATTCTAGAGAAACCATTCCTGCAATCCTGTACTTTCAATATGTTAATATTGTTAATATTAATATTCCATATGTTAATCCAACTCAATAATCAGCACAGAAGATAAAGACTTATCTTTTCTTACTGTTATCAAACCATTGCACAACACAAGGACAAATTCCTTAAAGGCCAATTGTTAATGTCCCACTGCCACATTGCCAGATCTGCATTTAAATATTCCATTGCCTTAAGCAAAATCAAATGAACTAAGAGAGCACCTCAGTTTACCCAACCACAAAAGAGATTAGAAGCCCCACCTCTAAGGAAAATTTGACATATTATGGGGGCTACAGCTAATCCCCTTTTGGACAATTATATTTTTTTTTGTTTCTTAACTCAAGATATACAGCAATCAACTGTATTCAATCTTTGGATCCTCATTTTGTACAAGTCCAATTAAGTTGGGAAAGCTGTAATTAACTATCATTTTGGAGAGAAGTTATGGTTACCAGCAGTAAACCAACTCAAATTCTAAACCATGTTTCAGAACTGAATAATCATTTCCCAGCTTAACATGAATCCAGAAATTATGTTTTTTATTTAATTTAGTCTCCCTCATCTTTTCTCCAGGAGCTGAAGGAAACATATCTAGTAGTTCCTTGTAGCTTTCAAGATATCAACCTAAAATAACAATTCCATTTGGTAGCTTGGATTGAGAGAAGAATGGATGCATCCATTCATGGTAGGTTTGTTTGGTTGTTTAATTTCACGTGAACCATTTTGTGTGTAAAATTTGATGGCCAGGTGATAGACTATTATGATGTCAGGAGTAATTATTCTGGAATGGGACATAATTGGTAGCATTCTGGAGTAGGTCCAGTACTTGATTTTGTCAAGTTCCTAACCACTGAGCATAATTAAGAAAACCAGATTCACATAAAGTCTCATTAATCAGGTTTATAATGCCAAAGGGGAAAAGGTTACAGAATCTTGGAAACTAAGTTAGTATACCTCAGCCCACATTTATTTGTGAGTTCATTAAGGTGGTTTTTCTATGAAATGATTGCTCCCCTTTTTCAGAAAACCTCTCCCCCGATGAATATTGATGCCTCCCTTAACAGATAAGACTGAAATGTCTCTGATCCTTGTCCACTATGTTTTTGAAGCCGTTGCAAGACACTAGATGATGTTACTGGACCACAGAGTTCTTCACATCCTTAGAGCATGCAAAGTTACATTTTGTAGGTCATGACTTAGAATGTCCATTAGCATGTCCATTAATCCCTGTTGTTTATTGGCTTCTCCAATAAACTATGCCAGAAGACAGTGCATTAATCCTACCAGTAGCTCAAACCAATTTCCTTGTTCCACGCCCCATGCTCCACCAGGCTCATTAATTAGATTTTTGCAGAAGTTGTTCACAAACAGGCTGCTTGCACAGGTAAAACGTTCCTTCATATCTTGGCCAATGTCCAATTACAGCAATCAGAGATAGAAGATTCCAAGGCAGACAACATTTTAGTGATGCATCTGCCCCCTTGCTTCATGTTTTCCTGACTTCGCCTTGTATTTTATATGCAGATGCCTATTTGACACATCCCAGAACTGTCTGATCTCTGCATGGATTTCAGAGGAAGCAAATCCTTCATGATTCTGCAATGAGGGAAAAGGAGAAATTCTCCATCATCTTCTTCAGAGCACTCAGCTGCACTTTATTACATGAATAGGCAGGTGCACTATCAGAAGACTGCTTCCATTTTAGTAACGTTACAGCTATGATTTTTATGCCAGTTGTAAGGCTGAAGCTTTCTACAGCTCATCACTCCATAGAGATGAGAGAAGATTATGACTTCCCCACTGCTGGTAACAACCAGTTATGTCAGGAAGCATAAAGGACAGAACTACTCCTCTCTGGATCATGAGCAGGTTGTTTTCAACCCTGCTAGCGGTCAATCCTTTCCTTCAGCCATCTTAGTCCAGCATCAATTACTAGCTTCTGAGGAGGAACTTGGAGATCTGCCAAAGCCTAAGCCTTTGAAGGAACGTAAGCTATCTTTTTCAATTGCAAGGAGCAAATTCGGGAATTGGAATGGCAGACAGACATATTTCTGCAGCATAGTTTCAAATCTGTTTCTATTTCTTTAAAGTGCCTGTTTCAATCGGAGGAGCAGGAATCAGAAAATAAAAGCTAAAATGAGCCTTATGCCCGTTCGCGATGATATGTGTCAGCAGTTCAACTAGAGTGGGATAAGACCACCTCCTGCTTTAGGAGGACAACTTGGAAATAGCTATGGAAATAATTATGATAAAGCGTTGGCCGTGATTATAAAAAGGATATGTTGTTTTGTTTTCTGTATGAAGCGATTAAGGTTGTTTTCAGAGCAAGGGGTGAAAAATGACGAGATAGCTGATTCAGAGGCTTTGTTCTTACAAAGAGCAATGGAATTGTATCCTGGCAGCTTCTCATTGGCTTTTCCCCCACCCCGGGCAACCTAATACAGCAAAACACATGCAATGTGATGGGTAGAAGAACCATAACTCAAGCACCTCTCTCTTAAAAAGATGCCCAGAAGCAAATGTTTTAGCACCAACCACACAATTTTGAGCAATCCTACAACCATGCATCTGGGATTGTTCCAGCTCCTGTCACAAGTCTTCAATGGTTCAGTGTCAATACTGCATTGCATTTTGAGAATGGAGGTTTATACATATTTCAAAGGAAAAAGAAAAACTTACAGATGCAACAGAATCAACAGCTTCCTTTAGCAGCAGATTGTCCTTCCTCCTACTACTCAAATTGTTTGTCCTGATAAAACTGAACTCTTCAGAGGAACTAACGGTAATACTGAAAATGGAAACCATCACACAATGATGATAAGATTGCAGCTTCCAGGTTTGTCAGCACATACAGAAAAAAATACTATGGCATCTAACTAGCTTATTATGCCTGGCTTGAGACTGCCCAGTGCACTACTCCTTTGGTACGTTTTCTAATGCTGCACATAAACAGAGAAAGACATATCCTCAGAGGAAAACTAGCACTAGGGTCCACGAAATGCAGGCAGTGATGAACATTACACAACCTAACCTAACCTAACCTAACCTAACTTAACCCAGAAATGTGGATGCACATTAAATATACTAAGAGGAGCCATTCCCTCCCTTATGGAAGGCAGAACTACAGTATAAAAATATACAGTACTTTGGCACCAAAGTCATATGTCTTTCAGAAACTTTAAAAAAAATGCATGTGAGTATAGAAAATGAAACATATTAAATTCTCCAGTAAGAAATAAACATGCCTCCCACTTTCTGATGCTCTTAATAATAGTATATAGATTACCAACAAAAATTTGCAATACTAATCCTTTATTCAATCAGAACTCTTCTTACAAAAGGGAACAGCTGAATATTCTCAATGATTTGGTTCACACTGTTAGTTCTAATGTGCCCTGCTTACTTTTGGCTTTATGGACCCAGCCAATGAGATATAGATACAAACTCTGTTCAACTAATTACCTCCATAAATTCCCAGTATGTGCAGAGGAAGCCATGTCCCTTGAGAATATCCCCAATATCCCCCATTTGCACAGATGTAACCTCAGAAATTCACTGTCAAGTCTGAACAGCTGAATAGTTTCCATTCCGCAGTTAGTGGGTATTCCCAATATCGACCTCTTTGACGATTCTGGTGGGTTCAGCGAGATGTGGAAAGCTTTTCCTTTCAATCTTCTGTTTACCCTATAAAAGCCTGACGCTGCAGCTGCTGCGGATAGGCAGTTGGTTTGCACTTCCCTCATTCATTCTATGTAAACCGTCCAATAAAGAACTTTACTGCCAAAGCAGGTGGCAGCAAATGCCAGATCCTGGCTGATTACCGAATAAGAGACACTAGGAAATCCCAAGCTTCTTGGATTGTGGGATAGGGTGGGGATCCCAGAAAAAGGAAAGGGTCAACCATTTCATAGTGTTGAGAAGGAAACAGATGGGTTCATGAAGTACTCAAGAGCTGACCACCATTCAAAGTGTTTCTTAACAAGACAACTAGTACAGCCTTACTGAATTGCATGATTGTATCTACCTCCCAACAACACCTCTTGAATTTTGCTGGCACGACAGGCTTCAGGGTTGATGGAAGTTAGTGGGAATTGACAAATTCATTTTCCTGCCATAGATTCATCATCATCAAGTATTTTCTGTGTCATCTCTTCTTCCTTTTAGCAGAAGACAGAGAGAAGCTTCCTTTTGAGCAGATCCAGTCTGGGGAAGGGAAGAGGAATCTCAATTATACTACTTCTCGAATTTCTAGACTTGACTTTCAGATGCTCAAGCTCTGGTTGTGGATATAGGGCAGGGTGAGAAGTGAAAGGTCCTAGCTGCTAGAATCACATTTTTATTGCTGAGTTATTTCTAAGCTTTTCTGGTCATGGCATTTTTAAAATTGACAAGTCCAGAGGCTTAAGGCACTTTTTAATATTTTAATGCATGGAAAATAAGCCAATGCATTAGCTAAGCGAAGACTTCATATTCCAAAGCAGTACATACCACAAAACCAGCTTTCGAGGATTACATGTCCTGCTTGAGCATTTCCAGGAAGTATGTACTTGATACAAATATCTATGGAGTTTCTCAATTGCCCAGGTCACTTTTTTTTCCCTTGAAAATGTTTCATTTGTCATCCAAGAAGCTTCTCCAGCAGCAGCTTTCTGGATGAGAAGCGAAATGTTTTCAAAGAAAAAAAATCTAAGAAAGTCCAATTGCTTTCAAAAAAAGCACCTTCGGGACTACTAGATACAAGGTGAACAAGGCATCGGCCCAGCCTTACCTCTTTCTAAGATGATTGTAAGAAACAGATCATGTCTTCTTCTGTTAGTAGCTAAATCTGCTGGTTCTAACAAAATTAAGTGCTAACTGGCAATAGCTGGATGTAAACTTCCTGTAATTTTGCATACCACTATCATGTAATTCATTAATGAAAGGGAAGAGAAGGAAATGTGGGGTGAGAAAAATAGCTTATGATGCAACTGAAATTCAGAAATTGCCCTTCCTTGAATGTTTCACGATGGAGTCTTCCCCAGAGGAAGAGACAATGTGGGGAACCAGAATAGCTTTTAGGCAAATGAAGGCAGGAAAACGTTTTATGTCTTTGTGATATTTTTAGGAGGGAAAAACCTTGCTGAGTCCCCAAACTACTGACTCTATCACAGTGTTTCCTAACCTTATAAACTTGTAGATGTGTTTGACTACTAGAATTCTCCAGCCAGCCATGCTGGCTAAGGAATTTTGGGAGCTGAAAACCAGAGATCTTAAAAGTTGCCAAATTTAGGAAATACTGTACTGTAAATGACAGGGCACAAGATTTTCAACAAAATGATAGGCAAAAACACCCCTTTATGAAGAAAAAAATGAGACAAATCTTTTGGTGAACAAGTTGAAAACATGTATCATCCATAATTTTCAATCATTAAGCAAGTGTTTCTGAAGACTGAAGGCAGATTTGAAGTGGAGAAGAATGAGATATATTCTTGTTCACTTTGATACAATTCTTACATAATTTTGTATATAACACTGGAGTCAGGAGTATTTTAACCTGTTCCTTCCTTTTATCAGCTGCAGTTTCCTCCTGTAGCATGTTTTAAATTTCAAAGAACAATTGTGCAACCGGATGCATTTGTGAAGAGCCTCTTCCTCCCTTCTTTTCTGGTTCTTTCTATACTGGCTTTCTCGTCCCTCTGGAGTTAGATCTGGTTGCTAAAATATCAAGAAATGCACAAAGAATATAAAATAATGTTTGGAAATCCAGCTTTCTCCAGGTCTTAATTTAAGCCATGCAACCACTTTTCTCTTTTGACAAATATTTTATTAACCAAGTATACATATGCTTAGATTTTAATACAAGCAGCCCTTGAGTTATGACCACAATTGAGTCCAAAATTTCTGTTGCTAAGCAAAACATTTGTTAAGTGAGTTTTGCCCTATTTTACAAATGTTCTTGCCACAATTGTTAAGTGAATCACTGCAGTTGTCAAGTCAGTAACAGGGTTAATTAAGTGAATCTGGCTTCTTCATTGATATTGCTTGTCAGGTGGTTGCAAAAGGTGATCGCATGACCCTAGGACACTGCAACTGCCATAAATATGAGTCAGTTGCTAAGCACCTGAATTTTGATTGTGTGACCATGGGATGTTGCAACTGTCCTAAGTATGAAAAACTGTCAGTCACTTATTTCAATGCCACTGTAATTTCAAACAGTCACTAAATGAACTGTTGTAAGTCGAGGACTACCTGTAACCTATTTTCAAGATTGCTCAATAACATGATAGCAAGAATGTACGTCAATATATGAGTTACTATCCATATTTCATCCCACAAACTTGTTCTACCTATATATCCAACTGCACAGATCCAACCCGTCTCTTTTCCAGGGATCTCCTGGAACAGCCTTTCCCAACTTGGGCACCCTCCAGAGATATAGCCTTCAACTCCCAGTATTTGTCTATTAGTGTGTCAGTTGCTAAAGAGTTCTGGAAGCTAAGGTTCTGTGAAGATGCAGAAGGCTGATCTGATACCCAAGTATCCCCCTCAACAAGTTGAATCCATTATGGATACCTTCCAAGAGACCCCTGTTAACATTTCAAAAACAAACAGAACCTCAAATTAGAATTGGACAGGTATACTATGCTATCTCCTAAAATTTAAATATGGTGCCAGAAGAGAAGTTTTCTAGATTAATTAAAATGTTGAGTGAGGGGATTTTAAGAATTCAGATTCTGGATGAAGGATTCCCTCTGAGGTACAAATGTATTATAGGGAATTTCAGAACTGTGATTATTGTAATTTTTTTTAAAAGGAATTTGCCCCTTCTATTAGCCCCTGCTTGTTCAAACGTGAAATTCTGCTACCAGATGTCCTTGCATGACATCACTGCTGACATCAAATATATTTTCTTTAAAGTAGATTTTGTATAACTATTTTCTTGGAAGGGGATGTTCTATAATCAAGACTGGATTTCTTGGAGCTACAACGATAACTCCGTCTGAGGATGCTTGAAATCCATTTAGCAATTCTCATCAGGCAATTACGCTCCTCTTTGCTTGAGCATTCCTCTACCTCTTTAAAACATGGGGCAGAATATAAGGCTGCTCCTTTCATCACAATAATTACCCAGTGGAAAAAGCTTCATTGGTGAAGAAACTCACCACAGTCACAATGCTATGAAGCAACTGCCCCATTAAAGGCAATGTTTAATATTATCCATTTGTACAAGTCCCTAGGTTTTATTAGCAGCCTAGCCCAGTTTTTTAAAAAAACAGTGTAAGTGTGAGTGTGTATGTTTGTGTCTCTCACACAGGTATACAATTTAACTGAAAGTTCCAGTGACCTATTATTAATATATTAATATTATTGCAAAAAAATTATACTCTCAAGGAAGTAGACTTTTATAAAAAATGATTTAAACTGTATTAATTAATCCTAGTTGATATGATTCCACATCATGTGGTTAATGATTTTCAACCCATCATTTGAACATTCAAATTGGATGACAACTCTGGAAGTCTTTCCCAAACTAACAAGGTCCTGGAACTTTAAGTAGTTCATCTCTGAGACTTTGTGTGTATTCATCCCTAATGTTTAACCCACATGTTTGTTTCCCACAGCATTCTTTAACTAGTTTTTTTTTTTTTAAGTACTTGCAGCACTCATTTCTTCTTTTTTAAAAAAAGCTAGTCAAAGCTTTGCACTCATCTGTAAAAAATACAAAACCCATTAAATTCAGGAAAAAGTTCTTAAGTTCTTTAGGGAATATTCTAGGCAGCAATCTTCAGTTATTCAGCTTGTATCAATGCATGCTCTGAGAGATGCCTTTGCTTTTTGGGAAGCTGTATATGGTATGACCTAGACAGAAAGGAATGCCATTCCAAACATTCCTGTACAAATTAAACCAACGTCTCTTTTACTTTTAAAACGTGCCTTTTTTTAAACATAATTATCACAAACTTCTAAAATTTCTCAAAGCCCTCCCGCTAAAAGCAGCTAAGCAGAAAAAAATTTTTTGCTGCTGTGTTCAAACATTTTCCATTTAATTCTACATGTTAAAATGAAGCAGTTTGGCTCTGAAACCAATCCTCTCTCCTTATGGGGTGGGGTGTAGGAAGAGCACTTTGCTGGCTTCGTCTGCTATAGGGATCCTCTTCTCTCCATTTCATACATTTCTACACACATACATGCAGTGGGGCATCCCACCATTTGAGAACTTCTATCCAAATAACTCTTAATCCTTGAAACCATGAGACAAAAGGCAGAATATTTAAAAAAAAAAGGATGGCAGATGTCTCAATTAAGCCAATTCCTACTAAATTCCAAAGACAGATTTTCAGTCTTCAATATTAATTTTAAAAAACTGTGGATGCTACAACAAAAAGCAAAGCCACACAAGGAGCATGGTATCTATTCATAAATAGAAATCACCCTGTCCCATTAAACTAAAGTTAGCTTTGTTCCAATGCTCCTGGGAACAGAGGTGGGTGGACTCCCAAATGGCGGTTCTTGGTTTACAGAACATGAGATACAGATGCCCAGCTCCAGAATGTGAACTCAGCAAAGGGAAGGTAAACTGAAAACCTGAATGATGTCACCCACTCGCCCCTAGATCAATCTCAGAAGCAACTACTGTCTGCAAACATGAGAGCATCCTACATCAGTCTGTGCTAGTAACTCCTGCACAAAATTTAACATCCTTGTTACAGGAGAACAAAAGAGCTCATGGCAACAGCCGATTCCTCCCGTGGTTCCCATTGAATGGATCCATACGCTCTCCCTCCAACAGAATACAGAATACTAAAAAAACTAGGAAGGTATGTAATAACTGGGACAGATTTTGCTCTGGACTGATCCTCACAAGCCCAGCAATGTTCGGAACAATAAGGACCCTTTGTTGTTCTTTGGTATATTACTATGTTGGACAATGAGAAGCCGCCTGCTTGCTTACCCTCACGGATATCCTGATAATATACCAATTCTGACAAACTGTTGCCCCCCCCCCCAAAAAAAAAAACCTTGCCCTGCTTCCCCCAAAAAGCATTCTGTACATACATTTCATATAACCCGTTTTTTCTGTCCTCTCTAGTTGGTATGTATGGCATCTCCTGTCTCTAACTCTGATATATAGCAGCAGCCTTCTATTGGACAAATCGACTTCACATCCCAAAAATATACTTCTAAAAGGAGAGGAGTGCAAGTATTGATTGGAGGCCCATGGCAAATTGTAACCAAGTTCACATTAGACCGAAGATTCAATGGCTGTGCCATATTCATACGATCTGAATTACCACATTCTGCCCTCGGTATATGTTGTGTATAGAATGGATTGTCTTCCCCCATTTCAGATTCCGCTGATTTCTGAAATTTGCATTAATCTGTCCAGCATTGATGAACTTTTATGGATATGTAATGCTTTTCTTGTCAATAAAAATAAGCTTGCCATCATTTTCCTTCCAGAATCCACATGCTTCTTCATATAAAATGTTGTGTTTCATTTCTATCTCTTCTTTCTCTGAAGTTGAGAGCTATTTGCAACAATTCACAATGTTTCACAAAATAAATCTTCTACAAAAATACACCCGTCTCTGAATATCAACATCAAGTTTAAATTCATCCAATTTAAAGGTGACCTTTAACGAAGAGAAATTCCATAACTGAGAAACAGCTATTATAAACAATCACCTACCAATTTGTTCTCTTTTTTCTTTCTGGTTCATGTTGAAATAGTTGAGAAGAAATCTCAGTGCTCTTTTTAAAAAAAAACAAAAAACCACTTTTTCCACTTTTAAACTAAGCACACAGCCAACAGATCCTTTCTTTGGACACTAGCATATTTTATTTTATTTGTATCCTTCCCTTATTTTTATTTTTTTTTACAAATATCTCAAGGGTGTGAACATACGCCTTCTTCCTCCTATTTTCCCCACAACAGCACTGTAAGGTGAATTGGGCTGAGAGAGTATGACTGGCCCAAAGTCACCTGGTTGGCTTTCATATCTAAGGTGAGACTAGAAATCATGGGCTCCCCTTTTCTAGCCTGGTACCTTAATCACTAGACCAAACTAGCTCTCTTTTGGTAAAAAAAAACCAAACAACCTAACTTTTACCACTTTATAGTGGAAGAGCCGTGGTGGTGCAGTGGTTAAAATGCAGTACTGCAGCCTACTTCTGCTGACTGCAGGCTGCCTGCAATTTAGCAGTTCGAATGTCACCAGGTGCAAAATCAACTCAGCCTTTCATCCGTCCAAGGTGGGTAAAATGAGGACCCAAATTGTTGGGGGCAATAGGCTAACTCTGTAAACCACTTTGAAAGGGCTGTAAAGCACTGTGAATTGGTATATAAGTCTAAATGCTATTGCTATAGTGCATTTCAGTAACTTTTCTATTCAGTTGTGTTTGATTATTGAAGACTACCAGATTTCTGCATTTTTCTTGATAAGGGTTTTCAAAAGTGGTTTGCCATTGCCTATTCTTAGGGCTGAGAGCAAATGACTTACCCAAAATCACCCAGCTGACTTTGTGCCTAAGACAGAACTAGAACTCACCTCCCACTCCGGCCTATGCCTTATATACACCACCAAACTGGTTCTCAGTAAAAACAAAAACAAAAAAAGCAGCATCAGAAATAGACTTGGTTCAGAATCCAGAATCCTCTCTCAAGTAGAAATCTTCACCTGACTGCCAATCCTTTCAATTAAAAAACAATCTGCATTCTCTATTTGGTGCCACCTATACAGATTGCTAACAAAATGCACCCAGCCCCCAGGCTTTGCCCCAAGGCCTTTATCAACAAGTCCTCCTACAAGTCTTTATTCACATTCCTTGATCAACAAAGATTGCAGAGAACACTGCCTGTTAAATTACAGGGGAGAGCTGCAGTATTTGGAAACTGGCTAGTGGGCTTAAATGTACTTTGGCAGGCCTTGCTGAGGCCTTAGCTTAATTTGCATCTTGTTTGTTCACCAGAGGCTCCCATATCCAAGCTTTTCTGGATGGCTGCCACCAAAAACCTCCATTTCCCTGAAAAGAGACAACTAAAAAAAAAAAGGGGGGGGGGTGTAGTAGGGCAAATGGAGAGCTGGCAATGAAACTGCTCCAGGCATTGAGAAGAAGGGGGGGGGATATGATGAAGCATTTCATCAAATGCACCAATTCAATTTTATGCATGACTGTTTATTCCAAAAACACCAGCTATTTCCCCCTCGCTTCAGCCTTTTAATCTTACTCTAAGGACCCTATTGCTTTGTGGGTCTTCCTCTAGTCATTATGCACAAGATTACTTTGCTCTCTCCAAATCAGTCCTTTTTACTTTTCTTGACACCCACTGCATTTACTCAGGTTTGAGTACTTGGCAAGTAAGAACTTTTCCTCACAACCTTTTCGCTTGTAAGAGAATTTGACGGATGACCCCTTCTTTTGGAACGTCTGAAATTCAGATTCCATCACAAAACGCATCCAGCTCTGCAGACTGCAGAGCGTCCAATTTTTTGACCTGGCAAACTTTTATTAAGACCAGTGACAAAATAATGGGATGTCATCAACAATTAGATGATTAGATTGTTATTCACAAATAGTCATAAATGCAAAAGATTCAGAAGCAGCTGGGAATAAAATAATCTGGGCTCAGAATAGCTGTACTGGGCAGGAGAAATAGAACTCCATTTTTCATTCCCTCTCCACTCCAACAGAGAGCAGGTATGCCCAATCCTCAGAAACAGCCTGCTCTAACCTGACATCCTGATAGGGCGTAGGACTGCAACTCCCACAGTTGGCAAACCACCTGGAAAGCAACAGTCCGGGAAGAGCTGCCCAAACGCATCTGGGATAACTTTTGCACATTTAGCTGCATGTAAATCTGCAAGGAGGGGGGGAAAAAATCAACTCCTACTTTCATTTACCTGGGGAGAGAGTGGGTGGGACGTAGCTCCACCTAATCTAGATTTGCAACTGGAGAGTAACTAAGCTACACCCAACAGAGGACAAGTTGTCTAGTTTTCCCACCTCCCCGTTGCTTGTCCCCAAGACCTTTTCTGTTAAGAACACAAGGGGAGGGGGAGTCCCTTGGCCAGTATGGAAGCAGAAAAATCTGGTTAGCCAACATCAGCTGAATAAACACCAGCACAAACGAAAAAGGGGTGGGGGTGGTGTAGGAGAAAAGCAATATAAATAGGTGCCAACATTAAAACGCAGCGATCCCATCCAATCCTGTGCGGGCCTCCAAAGAGGAAAGCGTTTTTGTTTTTTGGAGGGTTTGTTTTAGCAAGACCGAAAATGCAAGTCTCAAAAGACTTACTAACAGGGCATTTTCGCCGTCCGCCCAATCGATATCCATGGTGGCATTGCACTATGCGGAGGAAACCTCTTCGGTAGCCCCGTTTCCTCGCTACGTAGTCAATGTAATCCGGGTTGTCAACCTCAAAAGCCCCCATTGTACTATGACTACAATCCTCGGGATATATTCTAAACACGGCAAGTCGTAGCCCGGAGAATAGGGCTATGCCGTCATCGAGACTTTCGGTCTTTTTTTTTTTTTTTTAA